>CAKAOI010048387.1:0-14753 GCA_916701655.1 Sebastiscus albofasciatus | reverse complement strand
TCATTTGAGCATATATTTTGTTATGCTAAATGCAGCACCTGTGAGGGTTTCTGGACAATATTTGTCATTGCTTTCTGTTGTTAATTGATTTCCAATAATGAATATATACAAACATTTGCATAAAGCAGCATATTTGCACTCCCATGTTGATAAGAGTATTAAATACTTGACTAATCTTCCTTTAAGGCACATTTTGAACATATAAAATTGTGTGATTAATTTGTGAGATTAAATATTTGAATCAATTGACAGCCCTAGTAAAAATATTCGTATTCATATTTTGATATTGATTTAAATAATTGCTATGACAGTAATTGGCTGGGTTTGTTTTGTACGCTGACTTAGAATTAATGATATTATGCCACAAAAAAGCATATTTCCAGAAGTAAAATAAATGGGAGATTAAAAATGACTGTTCAACAATGGACAGGTATTCTCTGGATTCAGGTATATCAGCTGAGGCTGTCTCTAAAAATCCCACCACATCCAAACTATATTGAAAGGTGCTAAATTCCAAATTCAGAGCATTAATACAGCAGCAAACAACTATTGTCTCTGTAAAGATATAGAGGAGTAATGTCTACCTGAGCAGAGAATGTAGTCTCTCTCTCCCTCTGTGTGTGTTGTGATCAGAGCTTCTCTGTGCTTTGTTGATACCGCCGGCCAGTCGCATGCTTTTTGTGCATGTGAGTGTGCCCCACTGGCTGCCGCTCTGCGCTGCTCTCATATGGCGGTTACAGCTGATAACGCTGTCCGGACCTGCGGGCAATATTGCAGAAGCGTAGCCCTCCCCCTCCACCCCCCCCCAGGTTAACACTGTTAGCTCTGTCAGCAGTGTTGCCATTGTTTTAACTGTTAGCTGCGAGCTGCTGGCTCAGCCTTTGCCATGTTGAGAGGTGTACGGAGGCAATATAAATCCTCTGAATTCCGTATTGAGCACATTGAAAGATTCTGATAAAAGCAGAGGTTCCTACTCTAGCAAGAAGAAAAACATAAAAAAAACACCATGCTAAAATCTCTATTTGCAAAACTTTTAATGTCTTATTCCACATAGTGAGAGCAGACTAAAAACACTGCACATATGCACTGGTCAGTGAACAGATCTCAACGGGAAACTTGACTGATGTTTGTTGAGAAATATGTCTCAATTCTGATTGTATTTTGACATTTTCTAAATATATTATTATTATTATTAATATTATTATTATTGTTATGATATAAACCCACTGTAGAGAATTTGCTACCAAGGTAAAAATGTCCTTTTTTCAGTGAATTCCTCTCTTTATTGGTGGACAAAGAAAAGAGTGAATGTTGATGCAGAGAGATAAATACTGGATATTTGCGATGCTATAAGCAGGAGAAATAAAGCCTGGCAGACATGATGAAGTGGCATTTAAGCCTGACTGAGTCACTGTGGGGTTTTACACTTTTGGACACCCCTCCTCCCCCCTCACAATAAGCAGGGGATTGCCAGAAAGGCAGCTCACTCACTATACTATACAGTACAGAACAAAAGGATCCCTGCGTAAAAACTCTGCGCATGAGTGCTGCCGCTTTGCACGTGTTGTGAAAGCAGAGCGATGCCAGTGGACGACGACAATGTGTTTTCATCTTTTAAAAAAATGTCAATGATTAGATGTCACTATCTGCAGCACGGACTTATGGAATATCCAATAATTAGGTACATTTCAGAGGAATAACAGCCTGATGATGAGAGATGGTTGAGGAAGGATGGATGGAGATGCTGTGATCCTCTCAGTGCCATCAGCAGCGTGTTGCATCAGCACAAACAGACAAAGAGGCTGTCGGATGTCACTGCTCCACCAAAATGCTGCATCACTCCCTCCACTCCCTTATGATATCGGGCACCTCATCACCGAGTCCAAACACGTGGCGATCGAACAATTATAGTATCGAGAAAATAAACACATTTCGTCTTCTTATTTTGCGCCAAGACGCAGCGCATGCCTGCCTGTTTGGACACCGAGAACACACTCTGCCTTGTATTATTCCAGCAAAGCAAACAGATGACAGATGAGATTTATTCTCATTGTAAAGTTTGTCACACAGAAGTCACACTGGATATGGAATATGTATATTCAGCGGATGCGTAAAAGCATGCGTCATCCAACCCGTTTGAAGGGATTTTTTTTTAACAAAAAAGGTGCTCCAACCACAAAAAAACCCTCTTTTTATTCTTTATCACCGACTTGCATCACAGAGTAATTCACCATGCACATCGCTGACTCCTCCATAACAAGACTGACAACAGAGACTGACTAAGCCACTATACTGCAGCAACTCATCCACATGACAATGCTTAAAGGACCGTGCGTAAAGGCGCAGCTGTTTTTAGATTATATACAGTCACCGCTTGATTTAATTCTAAAGTGATGTGGGGTTTTTTTTTCGGCAGGTTGATTGGGAGTATAGGGCTGGCTCCAGATCTTGTTTTTTAACATAAGGGGTTAATGATAATGAAAATACGGGGCTCTTAAAACGACACCGTCGAGTTGAGATGATTCCATTGGCTGTCGGAGCAAATAAGGCTCGTCCTTCTTACACAGCACATATTTTGATGATTTTTTTTTTTTTTAATGTGGATTTAATGAGCATCAGTCAATCATTTCCAGACTGGGAAAGATCAGCAAAAAATGCTGACAATAATAATAATGATAAAAAACAATAATAATAATAATAGTGTTTTATTTAGCTGCAAATTAATTTGCTGACATGTAAGTGACTGAGGGAGGTGTTTTAATAATGACGCTGCCAGTGACAGCAGCAGTCTTGTTTTATGGAGTATTTAGTGGAGCAGCAGCATGCTGACTGACCCTCATCATCAGGGACCACCACCGACACAAATCTAGTTTTGCAATAAGCAGAGAAAAAGGAGCGCTCACTCACTGCGGACTGACTCAAAGCACAACAGGATGTGGTTCACAGAGTTGTGTTTCACTCCTGAACCCGCGATCACACCCCAAACACACACTACACATACACCCTTCAATATTCACACCACCGCCAAGAGCTTTCAGGAGTCATGCATGCGGTTTTTACTCTTGTTTCTCCTTCTATAGTTTCTATAGTTTCTCCAGTGAGGAGGATCCAGGAGGACGCACAGCAGCCAGGGCTGTATGGAGCGCACCGCTCACACACTTTTTACAACTCGGAGATTCACTCATATAACAACAGCAAGAGAGAGAGAGAGAGAAACGTGCATGCGAACTCACCTTTTAGCTCTCTTACTCTGCTCGTATTCCAGCGCTTTTGTCTGTTGTTTCCCACATGAGTTCTTTCACATGATGCCTCCTCGCTGCGCGTCGCGTCCTCGGAGCCTCCGGAGGCTGCAGGCTGATAGATAGATACTGTAGGTGACTTCACTTCTTCTTCTTCTTCTTCTGCTGCTGCTGCTGCCGGTGAACCGCTTATTTCTCACTTAAAAAAAAAAAACACAACAACGTCTGTGACTCTCTACGGTCGACTGCGCGTGCGCGCGCGTGTGTGCGTGTGTGTGCGTGCGTGCGTGTTGCTCCAGCGCGCGGCGTGCCGCTCCGTCTTCTTCGCTTGTTTGTTACACTCGACTGGATGGAACGCCTACTCTCTCTCTAGTCTCTACATTGTTGACATTCGGCCGCTGACGTCACTCTCTATCTGCCCCCTCTCCCCTCCCTCCTCCTCATTCACAACATCGTCAGCGCGCGGCGCGCTTTGCGTTGGAGGCGCGCGCGTTACTCCCTGGAACGTGCGTAACGGACCTTGGAGAATCGCACTTTACTGGCTGCTCGCTCAGATCCCTCCTCCCTCGTGCTCCTCGCTGCTGCTTCGGCGGACTAGACCCCCCCCTCCCCACACACACACACACACACACGCACACACACACACACACACACACACAGAGCGAGAATATGACGAAAGATGACACAAGGCATTTTTTCACAAGCTGCAGACGCAAGCTTTGTTGTTAAAATATATATATATACATATATGACAATTACCGTCACAGCCGTTATATAAATATGATTCAAATATTTATCTTTGATTAATCGCAAATGAATCGCAATTTTTTTTATCTGTCCAAAATGTACCTTAAAGGGAGATTTGTCAAGTATTTAATACTCTAATCAGCATGGGAGTGGACTATATGCTGCTTTATGCAAATGTATGTATATATTTATTATTGGAAATCAATTAACAACACAAAACAATGATACATATTGTCCAGAAACTCTCACGGGTACTGCATTTAGCATAACATATATGCTCAAATCATAACATGGCAAACTGGGACAGAGACTTCATTCTCTGCTCAGGTAGACATTACTCTATCTTTACAGAGACAATAGTTGTTTGCTGCTGTATTAATGCTCTGAATTTGGAATTAAACACCTTTAAATATAGTTGGCATGTGGTGGGATTTTTAGAGACTCTTGTGACAGTTATTTAGCCTCCTTCCTGAAAAGCTATAGTATATACTATTATAGTCACATATGTGAGTATAATTACACCAAAAATGATAAAGGTCTTAAAACACTTACTTAAAACATATGAGAGCTGACTGTCAATCATTCACAAACTCCGACCAAACGGTCAAACTAGGCAGCGCTGATCAAATATGAATCAATATTCTGTCATTGTAATGCCTATTTCTCGCCTCAAATGTTTTCAGAATCATCTTGTAGTGCACTGTCTAGCTGTAAAATGAGAACGTTTGTGACCCGGCAGCCATGTTGAGATCAGTTGAGGAAATACCAAGCACCGCCCACCAGCCGGAGCACAGCCAATAGGAACACTCTCTCTCTGAAATGACCTGTGATTGGTCAAAGTCTCCCGTCATGGACTAGATTTTCTAAAGCCTGTAAACAGAGCCATGAGGAGGAGCAGAAGTCTAGTTTTCTCTCAGAACACTTGAATTACAACATGCTGAAAGGTTATTATGGAATTTTTTCCCAATGACGCCACAAATATACTGCCTACCCCCACTTTAATGGTACAAATGTGTTATTATTCAAATTGCCAAACCCAACTGACATACAGTAAATCTCGGCCGTAGGGGTCCGGGTCTGCGGGGCAGTAATCTGCTTTTTGTGGTGCGATGAGCAGTCACATAGTTCTTGCCTATAAAGCGGTGATTTATACGGAAGAATACATTTTGGAACTCCCTATGTTTTGGGGTACTGATGGCACTATAAACTAATTATTACTTTCCATGGATGCTATACAGGGTTCTGGAGAAAGGTTATAATGTTATAATATTGTAAAATGGAGGGTCAGAATAAAAAACCCAGCAACACCCACCAACATCTGTCTTTTGTCTTCAGTATTTATCGGCTCCAGCTCCGATTGGCAGTGATGGAAACGCGACACCTGGATGGACTCGCTCACTTTTGCCCCTTTCTTTGTCATTTTTAGCCACAAATTCTGTCTGTCTCCGTCTAGGCGGCGCTCAAATATCGTTCCAAATTAGTCGGCACCGAGTTTGAAGAGAGACTGAATAAGTAACAGACACAAAAGAGAAGTAACCACCGTATCATTTTCACTGGACTCCAGGCTGCTGTTTTGTGGTGCATTCATGACGTCGAACATGACACACTAGAAAAAAAAAATCAGAAAGGCATACTTGTCTACTGGCATTGCCTTTAGCGGGTTTTCCCTGTGTTTGAAAAACCCACATACACACGCTAATTTTGATGGAAAAGGGGTACTAGTGATTGTATTTGGTGGCAAAACCAGTTACGTCGGGGCTTATTTCTAAGTTTTCAGAAGTGAAAACAGACCAAAGCAAACAAGCCGAAATGCAAATGCATGGTGCTAAATGAGCGGAGCGAGGCAGTGGGAGGAAGGTATAAGCTGGAGAGCGCTACTCGGCTTAAACGTCAGCCATGTGAGGGAGGCAGGCTTTTTGTTCTGGAAGGAGCTCACATCTTATTTGGACAAGCGAACACTCACTGGAGATGTTTTAATTTCTAATGTAAAAACTACCCCTGGGGAGTTTGCATGTAATTATGAATTATCACAGTACAGCAGACGGCCCCCTTCTTCATAGCAGCCGTCACTTTTCACAGGATATTCCACGAGTGGCATTCAAAGAGCAGCTCCCTGTAATGCTGCTGCATGCATTAAACTGGCGATTTGGGATGGTGCTGCTGCTGAACATCAAAACAACACCACCAACAGGCGTTTGCTATTGGCATGGAGGGAGCATCAAAGTGAGCGAGTTTCAGAAAGAAATTGACAAGAGAATTGTGCATACTATATGCAAAGGGAGGTGATGATGCCATTTTATGATGATTGATGAGTAGGGCAACTTATGAAATACAATGTCAAAAATGAAAAATATGTTTAAAAATGTCTCAAAATATCATTATAATAGACTTTTTTTTTTCTTTAGCGCACAGGAATTCTTAAATAAATAAGCACCAATGACTATAATCCTTAAATAATAAAGTTAACTGGAACTCTGTACTCCACGCTACTCCATAGGCCTACTCCATACTTTTGGTACTCCATACTCTTCACTACTCCATACGTTACTCTACTCCATAATATAAACTACACAGTAGGCTACTGTATGCTACTCTATGCTACATGGTATTTATGCTTCTATGTACTATGTATGTTACATTACTCTGTACGTTGCTCTGTACATTGCTCTGTACGTTACTTTACACGTTGCTCTGTACGTTGCTCTGTACGTTACTCTGTACGTTACTTTATACGTTGCTCTGTACGTTGCTCTGTACGTTACTCTGTACGTTACTCTGTACATCGCTCTGTACGTTACTTTACACGTTGCTCTGTACGTTGCTCTGTACATTACTCTGTACGTCGCTCTGTACATTGCTTTGTACATTACTTTGCACGTTACTCTACACGTTACTCTGGACGTTATTCTGGACGTTACTCTTCTGCACGTTACTCTGCACGTTACACTGTACGTTACTCTGCACGTTGCTTTGGACGTTGCTCTGTACGTTACTCTGTACGTTACTCTGCACTCTGTACGTTGCTCTGTACGTTGCTCTCTACGTTACTCTGTACGTTACTCTGTACGTTGCTCTGTACGTTGCTCTGTACGTTACTCTGTACGTTACTCTGTACGTTACTCTGTACGTTACTCTGTACGTTGCTCTGTACGTTACTCTGGATGTTGCTCTGTACGTTAGTCTGTACGTTCCTCTGGATGTTGCTCTGTACGTTAGTCTGTACGTTACTCTGGATGTTGCTCTGTACGTTAGTCTGCACGTTACTCTGGATGTTGCTCTGTACGTTAGTCTGCACGTTACTCTGGATGTTGCTCTGTACGTTAGTCTGTACGTTACTCTGGATGTTGCTCTGTACGTTAGTCTGTACGTTGCTCTGTACGTTACTCTGGATGTTGCTCTGGATGTTACTCTGGATGTTGCTCTGTACGTTGCTCTGTACATTAGTCTGTACGTTACTCTGGATGTTGCTCTGGATGTTACTCTGTACGTTGCTCTGTACGTTACTCTGTACGTTACTCTGTACGTTACTCTCTAACCCTTTGAATGTCAGCTAACACCAACAGGTTCTCATTCCAACTCATCGCATACTGCCGCTTTGTCACACCCCTTGGCATCACTTTAGGTTTAGGCCACAAAACCACTCTAGTTAGGTTTAGTCTAGGTTTAGAACTGAGACTTTCTTGACTTGCAAAATTATGTTTTAAACTGTCAAACATCATATGTGTGATTCATGGCGCAATTCAAACGGGATCAAAAAAATAATTGTCTCTCTCCATTGACTACCGTTCAGATTTTTTCCAAAATAAGGTCCCATGGTGGTCCACCAGAAGGGGGCGGGACTTCACCTCTCTATACAGTGTGATCATTTCCAGTCAGTAGCAAAACATCAATCGTAACTGGTTTCCACAAATATATACAGAAAAAACAGTTACATGCTATTTTGAAAAATAAAAAAAAAATCACAGATATAGTTGCACTATAGGCTAATTATAGTTGAATATTTCCTTACACAAAAAGTGCGGAGAATTCACATTTTAGTTGGATTTTAAACATGCTGTTTCTCGACAGGCTCTGTAAACATGTTTTTATAGCAGACAGAGGGACCATTTGCTTAATCCAAATGGTACTTTTTTTTACCTGGAAAGTCAGCTTACTTTAAGAACTCAGATGACAGGCACAGATTTCATTTCAGCCTGTCATTTGAAGTGAATACATTACTAATAATCTAAAAGTTAAATGTGACAGAGGTGCCCTGAAATATGGAGTTAAATGCTTAAAAAAAAAAAGTACAGGAGAATTGCAATCTGTCAAAGGCTGATTTTTGGGGGTCCAGAGAAACAGTTTGACAATCCAGCATGCTAATCCCCTAGATTAGTGAAGGTATTCATATTCATATTCATCCACGCAGAAACCTTCAAGACGTCTGAGGGGTTTTTAATTCTGAAACCTAAAGTGGAAGCTCCAAATCTGGGCCGGGGGCCTTCAGCAGGCAGGAGCGGCCCCGTGTCTAAAGGGGCTGGGAGACGAGCCTCGACGCCTTTGTCTCAGCGCGGCGCATTCACGGTCTACATCTTCCTCATGCTCCCAATGCACTAAATTCATGAGGAGAATTTAATTACAGACTATGGACTCCCTGAACACACACACACACAGGCATAGACACACAGTAAGCAATGGCATTCCTGCACTCGATGACCTCTCCGCGAGGCCTTTTCAAGAAAGACGGCTGACTGAAGCTGGGTGGCGGAAAAGGGTGGGTGGGGGAGGCGTGGGGTGGTGTTTGGGGGGTTAAAGAGTCTAGAGAGCGATGGTGCTGGCCTAGAACTTTCCGCCCAGAGCCCATACTGTGGACAAACACTGTGCTCTTATGTCAGGAAGTCTAATTAGACTTAATGAAAGCAGCATGTTGAAACGTCTGCCATTCCTCCATGACAGAAAGAGGAAGCTCCGTGTATAGAAACTGTGAAACCCTCATCTTAAGGACAAGGTGATGCTGGTGATTGTGCAACATGTGTGGAATGTTATTGTTTGGGTTTATAGTTGTCAGAAGAAAATGCGTCCTGTCATGCATGCATTACTGAGAAGCAACCGACGGTAGCATGTCCACATTAACGCAATGTGTTACTGGTACAACACTGTCCTGCTCTCAGACACCGTGTCCAACATGGTAGACAGTTGGATAGGAGACAGATAGAGGTAGTTGGACTCAAAATATTCACTTTATTCTAATGGCTTATTTGTGAATTAAATTCAATCCACTGTTTTTACCACATGAACCCCTTTATACAGCGTATTATTTTTGTTATTGTAACATGGTGATATTGTAAGATAAAGTCACCTCCACCACCTGTGACCTCTACTTAACCTTTAAAAAACCCTCAAACATCAGCTAAAAACAAAATAGGCATGGCTTCGGGTTAATCTTGCATTTTAACCATCTTATTGTATGTGGGTTTGTTATTAGTAATGTAACTAATGTGTCCATTTTGTATGTAAAACTGTTGAGAGCTTTTCTGTGTGCTGTCTCGTGGACTGTCTTGTGAGGTGTCCTGTAATTGTAAAATTAGTTTTTATGTTTTTCTAAGTACCTGCTTTAGGACTACGGATGAAATATTGTCACTAATTCCGGCATATTTACGTTGATGCGTATTGATCATATGTTGATTGGTGTGCACTGTCATAATTCAATAAATTAAATAAAAGATAACCTTTTCTTTATTCAACAATTTGGGTATTTTACAAAGCTTTTCATTCAATAGCAGCTGCACAGTTTATATCCAGAGCAGTTCTGTAAATTTGCACTGAGAGCAAAACAGGCACATGTATAATCCTGCTCCTTCTCAAAGCAGTGACTCATAGGAAAAGCGTTCAGAGCAAATCCAAAAGCATGAAAAAAAAAAAAAGCCCTGCTCAGAATGAGAGACACGTCGGTCAAAGAGTCATCGCTTCGAGAGCAAGGATGACTCATTTCCAAGTGATTCATCAGGGTTTTGCGGTCTTGCAGATAGTGACCCACCAGCCAAAAAGAACTTCCACGAATTCGCTGGCTAAGGCGAGCGGCAAGTCCAGGCAAAGGCACAAAGACGTAAATGCAGCGCTGTTGTCAGCCAGTGAGCTGGCATGTGACCCAAAAGCCAAATGCCTTTGATTACATCAATTACTGCGAGCCTGACGGTGCCTCAGGGAGCGATCTAACCGCCATTCATAACAGCGGCCGCCACAGACCGACCTATCGGGCTCAGGTTACCTTCAGGAGAACTCCTCATTCCTCGAAAAAACACATACACACAATGTTACATATAAAACACACAATACACACCCACATGTGTTATTACTGTGTCAACAAATACACACATGCACACACAGCAGACACATTCAGGTATACATTTGACCTCCTGAACTCTGATTAACCTCTTTTTTTATAGTGTTTAACACATTTCTGTATCTACTTGTGTACTGTATGACGCTTATACTGTATGTAGTAAAATATTCAAAAGCAAGATGCAACTGCATATTGTCGACAAGTGGCAACGGGTGCTGAAAAATGAAGCGAACGGCAAAGTGCCAAAAGCATTTCCTCAAATGGCCACTTGAGGCTCCCAAAGCGAGTCTATCCCCTTAGAGCCTCATGTTAAAATGCCCAACTTAAAGTGGCAGTAGGTAATATATTTTTGCCATCACTGGGCAAAAATTCCATGATAACCTTTCAGCATATTGTAATTCAAGTGTTCTGAGAGATAACTAGACTTCTGCTCCTCCTCATGGCTCTGTTTTCAGGCTTTAAAAAATCTTGTCTGTAACGGGAGACTTTGACCAATCACAGGTCATTTCATTGAGAGAGCGTTCCTATTGGCTGTGCTCCGGTCATGTGACCAGAACTTGGCGTTCCTTCACCAGATTTCACAATGGCGGCGGCGGCACAAACTTTCTCATTTTACAGCTAAACCGTGCACTACAAGATGATTCTGAAAACATTTGAGGAGAGAAATAGGCATTAACGTAACAGAATATTGATTCATATTTGATCAGCGCGGCCTAGTTCGACCGTTTGGTCGGAGTTCGCGAGTGATTGTCAGCCGGCTCTCATAGACGGCAACTGGACAGCAGACCTCAGATCAGCTCTGATTGGTTGTTTTTGTCCAGAAAGTGAAATCTTGCAGATGCCGTTAGGAGCACCGGGGGACACAGAGGCACATGATGTTTTTCAGGTTACCTGTTTCATGTACTACTGTCAGGATAAAGCAACTGTTTTATAAAAATAACTTTTTTTTAAATCAGATTTGCTCCAATCTTGCCTACTTCAGCTTTAACAGCAGAAATAAACACGTTTACAGCCTGGTACAAAAATTGGTTTGGTTTCTATAGCTAATATCCTCGACAACTGTACAGGGGGTGAAATTTTATATAAATCACCTGTTAAATTATATTAAGGCTTAAAGTTCAGCATAATGAGGGCGTGGCCGCTATGAGTGACAGGTGGGTGCCGTACCTGGTATTTACCTGCTAAATGTCAGCTCTGCTGCGTCACCCGTCCCACCCATGGATGTATTAAGATAACTGGATACAACTGGATTCATAGGAATGAACTGGCCCTGTTCATTCCTATGAAAGTTGCACAGTGGCGCATGAAGACTTCCGAGTGGAAAAGCATCCGGATTTTTCGGCGATCTTCCGTATCCATTGGACAAAACGCAGGATTCCATGTTTTTAATGGCTGCACCATTTTACCAGAATTCATCCTGACACATATTGGTACCTTTGTAAACTTTTCCACAAGAATGTAAAATCATGTTCTGTAGGTTTGAGTTTGTGATGACGGACTCATCGTTGGGGTCATTGAGAGGATCAGAGAGGACAGCTAAACAAAGACTTTCATTATCCACCGCAGCTTGTTCTCTCTGTACATAACAGAAAAGCCTTGAATCTTCAATGTGTTTGGCTGCATCAGCCACTCAAATGGATTTATATTTATAAGTTTTTTGCACAATTTTCGACTTTTGGAAACTTTCCACACTTGAATAGATTTTGAAATAAAGTTCTGAAGAACGCTCGAGTGCACAACATGCACATGTACATTGTAATAATGAACCCGCTGCCGTGTTTGACGGGGTCAGAGAGGTTAACAGACAGAAAATATTGGAATGCTGCAGAGTGTGTTCTCTGAGGAACTACTGTTTGGCTGTCTGAGTGGAAGGAACCGAAGGGGTCAGTCCCTGCCTCCGGCTCTACCACCGGTTCCATCTGACACACTGGGCTAGTTTGCAGCTCTCTCCATACCTCAGAGATTAAAAGGTAAAAGCCTCCACAGATGACAGGTTGTCATTGTGTGTTTGTCATTCGGTGTGTGTGTGTGTGTATGAGTGTGCGTGGCATGCATGTGTGTGGGCGGTGAGTTGGAAAGTTGCAGAGAGAGCTCACATGGGTGGGAAGCCAGTTTTCTTGGCACACAACCATCATAGTTTGGGTTTACAAACCAGAAGCACAACTGGCCAGAGACGAGGGCGTTGTTTACGCTCTGTGAGTCTGAGCTCGCAGTCTGAACCCTTTGGGAGGGAATCTGGATGGGTCTAAACAAACAAATATAATAATCTGAAGGTGGAGATTATGTCATGACAAGTGTTTTCAAGGAGACAACTGCTGATCTGACTGTTGACAGCCAGTAATGTGTGTTCTCACCCCGCCCCGTTAAATCCGGCTTGTGCACATCCTGCAAATACCACAAGTTTTGTATCAAAACCCCAAAAAGTGACATCGCAAAACAACACAAAACAGAACAAACAATATCCATGCAGATAGTTTGAATTTGTTCTGTAAATAAACTCCATTTACCTCCATCTATTTAAGTTTTCATTGGAACTATGTTCTCCAGTGATATCTATGGATTATCCTCACAAAGGGACACTGTGTGTAATTTTTCAAGACTGTGAGCACCTCAAACAAAATACCATTTACCTCCATTGTCTACAGAGAGATATCTCAAAACCTGCACAAATAAACCCCTGGTTATGTATTTGTAATTTGGGTGAACTGACCCTTTAAGCCAACCCTCTGAGACCCAAAGGGATTGCCTGCGATCCCGGCTGACATTACTGTCTTTAAGAGGCTGTAGCAGGCTCAGTCCTAAAGCTGTGGAGTGAAGATACTGGCTCACATGAAACTAGATATTTTCAAAAAGTGGTCCCTTGACCTCTGACCTCCAGATATGTGAATGAAAATGGGTACTATGGGTACCCACGAGTCTCCCCTTTACAGACATGCCCACTTTATTATAATCACATGCAGTTTTTTTTCAATTCAATTCATTTTTATTTAGCGTCAAATCATAACAGAAGTTATTTCAAAACATTTGCATGCAGTATAAATGTGTTATTGTCTCCTATTCTAAAATGGTGTATTGGATATTTCTGCATACTTGGGTCCCTAAACAGTCTTGAATTACATACATTGGGTATCACTGTAAAGCTCTTGTGGATCCAATGAGTCCAACTGTATTCATGCGTGATGATGTTAGTCCCCATAGGAGCCATTTCATTCTGGTGAGACCATTTTTTAAACGTGTTCTCACTGTATGAAATGACCTGTGCGTGACCTCTAGGATAATCACAGCCTCATGAAACTTTACAGCCACAAACTACAGACCTAGAGCATTCAGAGAATGGATGGCTTTCATAGCTAGATCATCAATAAAGGGGGTTTCTGAGCAGTTTACACAACAGAAATGCTCAATTTCAAATCACCAAAACATGCAGTTCTTGCAGAAATCTCAAAAAGTTTTTGATACCAAATCACAGCATGGCTTTTTATATGGTGTTCCTCAAGGTTTTGGTGTCTTAATGTAGTATTTTGGAGGGATTATAGATCATTTTTTATCAATTCTCACTACATGATGTTCACAGTGAAATATTCTGGGTTTTTTTTTAACAGCGGCACCATCCAGCAAATCAAAAATATTTTAGATGCATCACTTTATACACATTTTTTAATGTCACATTATAATGAATACATGTAATAAATGAAAGTATAATGTCTAGCAGACTAATCCCAACACTGCGGATTGTCGGGAGTGCAGTTAGTAAATTTAGACCTGTGTCTGGCTCTCCTGCTCAGTCCAGTAAACAGAAGCTTACAGTGTGTCAGCTCAGGAGGCTGTTTACATGGGAAGTGGACCTGGATCTAAACTAAGCCGCTTGTCCTGAAGTCTAAACAGGTGGAATCCTTTAAGACGGGCCTGATCATTGGGTGACGGTTCCCTGTCTGTCACCGCTCCACAGGCTCAGGCTGGAGTTGAGCGGAGTAAACAAACAGGAGTGAATTTGGGTGTGAGGGATGAGTCATCAGTTGTGGGCTGGCTGAGGCTCTCTGTGCGCTCTGCGTGCCTTCAGTCTGCTGAACATCCGCTCCCCTGAAGGCCCTCGTCACCACAGGCATACTTCAGCAATTACCTTCTCGCCCACACGCTGTCAGTCACATGGGCCCGTAATAACAGGCTGTCGCACTGTCCCACTGCAAACTCACTCACCAGCACTCTCCAGCTCACACGCACGCATATCCTGAATCTGATTACAGGGCTACATAAGGTGATATTAAATATTTTAATTACATTTAACAATATAGAACAATTTTTTTCTATTTTATCCATTTTTGTAAAATAAATTATTATTATTATTATTATTATTACTACCAATTATTAGTTCTTCAATTGAAGATTGAAAAGATTTTTGTAAATTAATTATTTAAAACTGCAATAATCTTTTATATATATATATA
>CAKAOI010048386.1:2123-20025 GCA_916701655.1 Sebastiscus albofasciatus | reverse complement strand
TCCATCTCCATGTTTTCTCTTCTAGTCCAACCTGCTCCCACTCTCCTCACTACATTCACTTCATTCTATTTATTTACGGGTCTGTCTCCTATTGTCATCTCCTGTCCCCCTCCTCTATTTCTTGGTTTTCTCTCCTATCCTCATTTCCTCTTCTCTTTTCTCCGCAGTTCTCTTGTCTCCTCTCTTCTCTTTGTTTCCTATCCTTCCCTCTCTCCTTGTTTTCTCTTGTCTCCTCTCCATCCTTGTTTCTCCTTTTTCATCTCTCCTCATATCTCTTCTTTTCCACTCATTGTTTCCTCCTCTCTTTTGTCTTCTTGTCTCATGTTCCTCTTTTCTATTCTTTTGTTGTCTTCTAGTGTCTCCTCTTTTCTTCCAGTGTCTCCTTGTCTCCCCCCTCCACCTCTCACCATTTTCTCCTTTTTCTCCCTTTTCTTTCCACACTATCACCCTTTCCTTTTCCCATTTCATATTGTCTCGTTCCCGCTCCTCATGTTTTCTGTCTAATCTTGTTTATTCTTGTCCTCTCCTCATTCCTCCTCTTGTCTCCTCTTCTTTTCCTGTCCACTGCTCTTGTGTCCTCACCTCCCTTTTTCTCCCTTCTCTTTTCTCCTAATTTCTTATCCTCTGTATTCTCCCTCTCAATTTGTCCTGTTTCCTCTTTTCCTCTCTGTTGTCCCCTCCTTCTCTCCTCTCCTCTTTTTGTCCTCCCTGTTGTCCCTCCTCATGTCCTCACCTCCTTCCACCTTGTTTCCTTTCTTCTCTTCTTGTCTTCTCTCTCCTCATTTACTCATCTGTTGTCTCCTCTCATATTTTCTGAATCAGAAACAGAATCAGTTTTATTGCCGAGTACAAACATAGAAGGAACTTGACTCCAGTTATTATGCATCTCTCTAAACGTACTCACACAGAAATAGAAGTAACAGCTAAGGACAAGGACAACAAAGCTGGAAAGATAAAGGTGAGGAATAGACAGGACTGTGATGTACACAAGTGGTGAACAAGTCAAGTGTTCTATAAGTGTAGACAATACAAATAGTGCAAAGAATAAATAGTGAATGGATATACATGGGCTGGATTAGAGGCTGGAGTTGAGCTCCTTCCTGCAGGAGAGAGTTAACGGAGCTTTTGTCAGGTCCCACTTCCTCCAGCTAACGGATATGGATGCCATGAGCTCTTCCTTTTCAACCTGGAGAGATCGGTCGCACAAAGGAGGCAGATAATCTGCCTGACCACCAGTGAGATGAAGAGCCATGCGATGGACTTCTACGCTGACCTCTTTGGGGCAGAACCCTGCAGCATGGAGTGTCGTGAGGAGCTCCTGGAAGGTCTTCCTCAGCTCAGCCCGGAGGACAAAACTGCTCTGGACTTTGAGCTGACTCTGGAGGATGGCCAGAAGGCATCAGGACGGGCATCAGGGGTTGATGGTCTCTCCACTGACTTTTAGAAGTGCTCCTGGAATACCCTTGAACCTGATTTACATGGTATTTTGTTGGATTGCTGTAGAACTGGATCCCTTCCTGTCTCATGTCCTACGAGCAGTGCTGTAGGTTTTCTGGCTTGGGTTGGTTTACTGTACAGTGGTGCTCAACGGGAGCTGGGCTGAGTCCCTGTACAGCGAGGGATAAGGCACGGTTTTCCTATTTCAGGTCAACTCTACAGTTTAGTCGTTGAGCTCTTGTTGTGTAGATTGTGAGGGCGACTCAGTGGTCTCTCACTGTCTAGGTCCTCTAGCCTTGACCGTCCTCTTACTGTATCTTCTGATGCAGATGATGTTTGTATTTTTGTTTCCAGCCAGGACGACGTTCAATGTTTGCAGGATACCCTGTCCCTGTATGAAAAGGCCTCATCTACACGGGTTAACTGGGCCAAGAGTGAGGCCTTGTTAGTGGGGCGGTGAAAGGATCAGGCAGTGCGCAATCTGCCCGGAGGATTTTTGGTCAGAAATAGGAACTTTGAGGGAGTAAAGGAGAAAGTGTGCGCTCTGTTGTCCAAATGGAAATGGTTGCTACCCCAGCTGTCATATAGGGGAAGAGTTCTAGTTACCAGTAACCTGGTCGCTTCGACTCTTTGGCACAAACTCGTTGCTCTGACGCCGCCAAGAGGCCTGATAGAGGAAGTTCAGAGAGCCATCCTGGACTTTTTCTGGTCTGGCTGGGACTGGATCCGGGCAGCAGCCCTCTACCTGCCTATGGTTGAAGGGGGGCAGGGACTGATACACATCCAGTCCAACATCGCCTGTTTTAGACTCTGGACTGCAGAAAGACTGCTCTACAACTGCAGCCCAAGTTGGTTCCACACAGTTCAATTACTGCTGAGCTGAGCTATGATAAACAGCTTTTCCTCTTGCAACCTGAGGACATGGACCTTACTGGACTTTACCTTTTTACAGCTCTGTACTGCAGGCATGGCATATTTTCAAGATACCATGCACCACAAAATGAGATTTGGGGCATGTGGTTGTTTGAGTAGCCTTTGTTTTTTAACGACTCAAGCGCTGCAGTCTCAGAGAAACAGGCTGCACCAAACAGAGCCGTCTGATGAAGATGACGGCAACATCTGTGGATGCCCTGCGAGACAACATCAGCATCTCCTCTATCAGGCTGATCAACAGAGTGGTGGAGGAAGTCTGTGATGCCACAGTCCCCAACAGCTTTTCGTTGAAAGTGCTCTGTGTAACCAGTGGAGTTAAGAGTGTGAGTAGTGAGTACAGTTCCCCCTCTCTGTCCATCACCTCAGCTGTGGGAGAGTGGCAGGAAGGAGGAGGTCAGCTACTGTCTTTCACAATGTCCCCAATGTTTCACATGTCAATGTTTCAATGTTTTCTGATCAGAGAAAAGCGTCTCTGGCTTTGAATGACTCTGTGAGTTTTATTGTATGTTCGGCTCAAGGTTATGATGTGATAGTGAGCTGGTATTTATTTCCCTGCACTGGTTAAGTAAAGGGATTTTGAACCCCCCCCCCCCCAAAAAAAAAAACATGTCTCCATCTTTTCTCACCTTCTCCTTTCTTTTGTCTTCCCTTGTCCTTTCCCCTCCCCTCTTATATCCTCTCTTCTCCTCCCTCTCTCCATTGAAGGTGTATAGAGTGTTTCTGTGACAGAGAACAGCTGCTGGTGCAAAATGTTACAAAGAAAAATCTCCAGTTGAAGTCAGTTGAGGCTTGAAAGGTCATCAGGGAGTGTTGATGTGGTGATACGTTTCCAGGTGGAATAATGGACTGACATCATGTTTTATATATATATGGAGTCAAGGGAATCGGGGCAACCAGCAGTGGAGTCAATTCAAGAGCTGAGATCACATTCAAATAAAGGAATCATTTATTAGATCCATATAGCATAAATTCACAGTGGCTCTATATAAATTATGCACTTTTTTACCACTCCCCTCCCGCTTTCTGTCCTCCACTGTCCTCTCTGTTTTATCCTCTCCTCTTCTCTTTCTTCCTTCACATTTCCCATTTCTATTCTGGCTTGATTTAGTAGTAAAAGCCCATAGCATTAATCTGAGTTAGCACCCAATTTCATTCCTCCCTTCTGCTGCCCGTCTCTCCTACCGTTTATTTCTTCTTTGCACTCGTTGTCTTTTCTGCCCCTCACAACTTTCCTCTTGTCTCCTGTCAACACCCCGCCGTAACCTCCATCCCCCCAGTCCAAAAACAAGCTGCCCCTACCCTTAGGATGAGCTGGTGATAAAGTAAAGGAACAATGAAGAACAAAGATTTACCAGGGTCCCGGCACCTGGGGGATTCAACGTGATGAAAATGTAAGGATGGATAGATTCTTTTCTTCCCTGCTCTTGGACTGGGTAGAATTTAAAGCATGCTGTCACCGAAAAGAGGATAATTTGTTTTGTGAACATCGGCTGACACATAATATGGAAATGTGCAATTTCAAGTCTGTTTATGTGAAATGTATGATTATGCAAACATGGAGTACGTAGCGGAGGCCTCTACTGCAGGAAGGAGGGATGTTGCGATTGCAGGAATCAACACAAATTCAACCGATCAACACAATATTTACGAGAGCTGGTGATGTTTTTTAAATGCCGGCCATTCTGCTGCAATATAATGGAAGAATGAAGAACGGCAACCAATTTTACTGGACAAAATGGTTTTCTTCATACAAATTCTCCAATTCAGAGCCACTTTTGCGAGACAGAGTCAAACAAAAGCTAACCCACAATTTTCAATAAACATTCTTTCGGTGAAGAAAATCTCCCTCTTCTGAAACATTTCTAAAGTCAACCCAGCTCTAATTTGATGCTCACAACAAACCTTTTAAGATGGGTTTTTTTCTGATCTCGGTAAGAGTGCTCTTGAACACTTGCAAGATTAAGAAAATATTGGTCAATCCCATAAATCAATGGGTACTAACAAATGGACAAAAATAAGAGGGAATTTGTTCTTATATCACTTCCTGCATGAGGCCCAATGCCATGTTCTACCAACAGGGCCGTGAGATCAGAAAGGCTTATAGGTGTCTGTTTGGATGACTGGTTGATTAGTTTGGAGAACATGAGGTGTAATTCTCAGGGTCACTGCTCCGGGTGGAGCTATTCAGTCAGCGGTGAGCTTCCATAAAGGGTGCTGTCATGTGAACGGAGCCATGATTCTCTTGCATCTGAATGAATAGTATTATAGACATAAAATGAAACAATGATGCTGTATTTGCTAGGTGCATGGACTTGTTGTTGCCGTCTCTATTGAAATGGGGACTAATTAGCATGAGAAGAAATGACACAAATGTCCATTACACTCAGTAAAGGATTCACAACATGAGGTGCACAGGAAATGACTTGAGCTTTATTTTATTTTCTCTGCTGAATGAAAAGAAACGTGGTGGTTTGCTTGAGCTGCATTAAGTGAGGCAGTTAATTCAATTGAGCTCTCCTACCTCAGCCAACCTCTCAGTAAACAGCTGATCCTGAATCCACTCCTAACAGGAAGAGCACACCAGACAAACAAACGTGAACTGAGCGTGCTAACCCGCCCGTCATGTCTCGTAATACGACTTGTACATCAAGAGGCGATAGTGAGTCTCTGTGGCGTCCAGTCTGTCCTCAGTCCAACATGAGAGGACCGAGAAGTAGAGCCGGCCCGAGGGCTCGTCAATAACACATCCACGGTCTGTGTACATTTTCATAGTTTGTTTATTGGCTTAAATCCAAAGTGGCAGAAATGACAAAACCACTCCTATTTTTGTGTCATCCTCCACCAGGAGACTCCTACGGGAGGAGTGTGGGCGGAGACAGACGCACCTTCAGTTAGAAGGTAGCAGTTAGCTGTAGCAGTTAGCATTCAGTCAGCACAAACCCCAACGCTAGAAGCTGTGACAATGTATTTAATAAACAAGCTCTATTTTGATGCTATTTGTTGCACTTCTATACCTTTATACACCTTATTCACGTGTAAAGTACATGTCTTAATAAATTGAAAAACTGTTTACTTTCCAGATTAATTATGAATTGTGATGTGAAGATATAGTGTTCTCTCATTTTTCCTGTAACCTGTGATCAGACCCTCTTTTTTTTTTGATGACTGTAATTAGATTGTATGGACCCAGTAGTAGAAATTAAATTTATGTCTACAAATATTCAATACTGTGTTCCTAAATGCTCTATTGAAGGCTCAGTCATCCAGTGAAGCAGTCTTTTATTTCTGCCTGTGCAGTTAATTCAGTTATTGTCTGCGTTTGTGTGTGTGTGTGTATAAAAGCATAATGCCTATCAAAATTTATTGAGACTAAAATATCCTATCCATAAAAAGGAGTGAAATGATTTGCCAAAGTCTAACATGTTTTATTCTGTAAACTACAGTCTAAACCTAATTAAACTCCATTAACTGGTTTAGTGCATTAAAACAATGTAATTAAGTTTTAAATAAGAGCTGAATGACTTCATTTAGTATTCAAACACAGGGACAGAAAACATAAACACAAAGGCATTACATGACTTTATTACACGGCTGTGTTGAATACTCGATTCTGATTGGTCATTCATGACGTTCTGTGGTCTGTAATTTCTGTATAACAGACAGTTGCTATGTATACCGAACCATTTCTATGTATACCAGACCGTTGCTATGTATACAAGACAGTTGCTATGTATACCAGACCGTTTCTATGTATACCAGACCGTTGCTATGTATACCAGACCGTTGCTATGTATAACAGACCGTTGCTATGTATACCAGACCATTGCTATGTATAACAGACCGTTGCTATGTATAACAGACCGTTGCTACGTATACCAGACCGTTGCTATGTATACCAGACCGTTGCTATGTATAACAGACCGTTGCTATGTATAACAGACCGTTGCTATGTATAACAGACCGTTGCTATGGACTCAGCTCTGATGTCGGACTCTGGCGGACCGTTTTTGTGTCAAAATATTGATTTCTTCAGGATAATGTACAGCTAGGGGGTCATTGTTGTTAAAGAATCCCCTTCATGGCGATGAGAGACCCCTTCGCTTCGCAGCACTGCCCTTTCACAACAATGACCGGCTCGCTGTACATTATCCCTTACATGGATAATGGCTCAAACACACACAGTATGATGCAAGTTATCTCTAATTACATGAGGACGTCAGCGATGTTTATTACTGGCTGTGAGAGGGGGTATATAGGGAGGTATATAGGGGGGTATATAGGAGAGTATATAGGAGAGGTACAAAGGAGGGCAAATAGGAGAGGTACAGAGAGGGAAATAAAGGGGAGAGCAGGAAAGAGGAACACAAAATATCTGTCCACACATATTTTGTGGATTCTTAAAAAAACAATGAAACATGTCAGATTTTGTGCATTGACACAGATACATTTTCATTCATATATAAATTGACTTCAAATTAACACAGTATGTCATATTTCACAGTGAGTATACATCTTTGGTATTTTGGACGTTTTTGGGTCGACGATGTTGGAAAGCTAGCATAATTTGAAAGTAGCATGACCTCAGGAGCTCCGTCTAAACAGGACCAACCATCTGCAATACAGCTTTTAAAAGCAGGTGGGAATGCAGTCTGAAGGGCAGGTGGATGATGAGTTCCAGGGTTGACAGAGAGATTTCACTGAAGTGGGTTAATGTTGAAGGAGGGCGGAGGAGTCGGCATCAAGCTCTCTGAGATCTGTGTTCAAATGCTACCGAATCTCCACTATTTCATTACAAAAGTGATTACGAAGTTCTTCACACCTTTCTGTGGTGGATTCAACTAGCTGGCTGGAGGGGGGACCAGCAGAAGCATTTATAGTTTTAAAAAGCATTCTAGGGTTGGGACCCTGATTTGATTTTACACTGATAAGTGGACATCAGATTTATATTTTTGGAGAAGCACTATTTTTTATCTTTCTTCGATTTCCGCTCTGCCTTTCTACATCGCCTCTTTAAACTTCTTGATTCAACCACGACAGAGAGGATGCTTTCAGCTTTTTATATTTGACTGGAGCTATAGAATCTAAAATGTTTGTTCACAAGCTGTTAAAAACACGGACAAGCTCCTTAAGAACTGTGTTTGAGGCAGTGAAAGCTTAACAGCAGCGAGGAACAGAGAGTTAATTTAGGGGGCGGGAGCAAATCATTGTGGGGGGGGGTTTGGGGTCAGGAGAGAGGTGTGGAACCTTGAAGAGCTCTGCATTGTGATTGGACACAGCAAAATCAACCCTGTTCACATGATCAACACAGAAACCATCGGAGAGCACGAGGCCAAGTGTGTGTTCTCTGTCATGGCTGGGCTGCTTCACATATTGGGTCAAACTAAAAGATTCTAAAAGTTGAATACAATCAGAAGTAAAGGAGGAGGAGGAGGGGCAACAAACATGGATATTAAAATCACCAAGAATAAGAGCTCTTTCATATTGAGACATACTGACTGTTAAAGTTCTGAGAAGTCCTGAATAAAACCAGAGATACATTTATGGGGTCGGTAGATTAAAACACAGTTTATTCTTTCCCATAAAACTAAAAGTTTCAAAGGTGGAGAAGCATCCAAGTGAGACTGGGGAACAGCTAAGCCTATAAGCAATGAAGTTACTAAAATTAGGAGGAAGTTTTCCTGTTCCTTTCCTGTTGGGATAGACACCTCCTCCCCAGGCTTCACACTGCCTGGCCATGACGTCATCAGTGCTGACGTGCGCTATCACAGTGTGAACGGAGGGATGAATGTCGAGGAGAGCCAGACTAAGTTCCGTACATTCAGCTGTCTCACCTCCTGAAACACAGTAATAATCGCACCGTGAAGCTTTAAGAACCTGATGACAGAGTCACCAACCACTAAGATCTCAGGTCAGTAACAGGTGGCCAAGAAATCACTGGAACCGGTTGTCAGTCTGCAACTGCATCTCAGATGAGAACTCTGTCCATCCTCATCATGTGGACAGTGAATAGACCATCGTGGTGAACTGAGCCTCTTGGTGTTACACCAAGCTGCTTTTTAAAAGCACTCTAAAAAGCTAAGACTACGATTAAAAAGTGTAATTAAAGACCACAGTGATCAAACCACAGCCAGCTAGCTACACAACACGGTCAACCACCAGACTAGACAACGCGACCTGTCAATCAACAGTTAGCCCCGCCCTAAAGCATCCCCTGCTTTATGGTCTATGTGACTCTAATTGGGACCATCATTTACTAAATGAACATCATGCTGTATTGAAGAAGACTTGAAACTAGAGATTGAGACCATAAACTCATGTTTACAATGTTTACTGAGGTAATAAATCAAGAGAGAATACAACCAGAGGAGTCGCCCTCTGCTGGCTGGTAGAAAGAACGCAGGTTTAATGTACTTCAGCATTGGCTTCACTTTACAGCCCCAGGGGTTGCCAACTGATTCCAACCCAGCTTGTATTACCATAACGTAAGATGGACTCTATGGCATACTTGTCAAACTTGAGTCCTTAAAAAAAGGGAGGATTTCAAAACCAAAACAGGGGTCTGGAGGTCATCCCCCAGAACAATTAGAGGTTCAGAGACTTTGTTTCCTGCATTCTGGTGACTTTAAAAGGATGAAAATAACAAAATAATAAGTACACTGCAACAGCATTTTTATGTTAAACTTTTGATTTTACCTTTAACTCCCAGGAAAGAAAACTGAATAATTCGTCCCTCCAGTGTGTACTTGGTTTGTGAATCTCTGGTATAAACTTATTTTCATCCGTTTTTATTTATTTTTGCTCCTGCTTCAATATTTCTTTCTCTTAGTTGTCTCCATTTCCCTCTCCGTCTCTCACTCACTGAAGGTCTTTCAGTCACAACGCAATCGCGGCACCACTGACTGCCCTCTGAAACATATTATTTCCAGTGGCTTGCAACGGATTTTCGCTGCAGCGACCAACATTGGAAATCGGGAGAAATGCACGCTGTGGTGAGCGCAGCTTAAACATGAGCTCATACTGCGCTGTGTCGCAAGCATAAATGTCTCTCTACCCCCGAGAAACAACAGTTGGTGTAGCTCTATTGTCATCCGGGTGGAAACAGTAGGGATTATACACACTGTTCAGTTCCAGAAACAGGCTGAGAACAAAAAAGGAGAAAAAGGGGAGTCTCCTGGGAAATGTATAATATATGTATATAATATGTATAATATTCCTGCAGACACCAAAATCTCAAAGTCTCTGAAGGAAATGGAGGCGCTGATGGAATGACACACAGACACTCAGCTAAACTCACTATCAATGTGGATCCCGAAATACTGAAGCATTGACAACCTGGCTGGACAGGATCAGTCTAGACAAACAGAGCAAAGCAAAGTTACATTACATGAACACAAAAGCACTAAAGAGGCCAGTATACAATCCAGCATACACACAGTGAACTAGCACTCACCTCTCAGAAGAAGCTGCTGGTTTTAATCCCAGTTGCCTGTCTTTGTGGCATTTCTCATACCTACATGTTGTTGTGCATGTCACACAGTGATTATGGGTGCAGATGGCTTAATAGTGACCCTGATGAAGCTCGACCCCCCTAATTATTTGTTATAGAAATGTGATGTAGCTTTCCTGTGAAGCTCTAGCTGTTACAGCCTTATACTTAACAAGGTCAGTGATCATCATGTTACAACCCTTCACACAGACCCAACTGCTTATCATCAAAATTTGTATCTCAAATAAAAAATAAAGCCTGCAGCAGATGTTCAGATGAAATGTGGTGAAGAGGCTAAAGCACAAACACCGGCATAATCCTTGAACATTGTTATAAATATATAAATACGTTTAGCAGCACTGGAGGGAGAGTTCACGCAGAGCAGACGGAGGCGACGGAGGCGTACAGAGGCATATTTATTTATGGAACACAACAGAAAAAGGCCACTGTTTTTTTTAGTGCACATGGAGCCGGAGAGTTTCCGGCCGTAGCAGATGGTTGAGAGAGTGGAGGGTCGAAGGAAAGATCATCTGAAATATGTTTGATGTTCTTCTATGAACACGGGGGGGGGGGGTGCATGATGCAGTAGGGCTATTGGGAATGTGATGAGACTGTAGAGAAACCCACATAACAGAATGATCCCAGTGAGGTAGAGGTTAACAAACCCATTCTGATGCATGTCAATATCTCAACACAGCAAACTTCACCAGATTATTCAACTGTAGTTTTTTCTAGCAGGCAACGATGGCTCTCCACAATGCAGTGTGTCTCCAGCGGTCGGGGGGGGGGACGACACCTCACGAGTGAGATACGCAGCAGCTCAGCGAAGCAGCCGTCACACACTGCTCACGTTGGCTGTGTGTCCTGGCCGTCACACTCAGCTACTATTCAGAGCCTTGTCTGGGGTGAGACTTTATATATATTCAGCATACAGGTGCTTTGCAAAAATATGCTACGGCTATTTGTACTCACAGTTTCCTCCCACCTGAACTGAGATCCTGAATCACTCTTAGTGGTTGGTCTGCTATTCAGAGCCGCGCTGCATTGGCATCAGAGACATCACCACTTTATGTGGACATGGATACATCTATTCTAGTTCACCCTTTTAACTGAACTACTTGATATACTACTGCTATTAGATCACTACTTTTACTACTGCTCAATACATTTCTGAGTGTTCTCATCTGTTCTAACAGTCAATGAACTCTTTAATTATTGACTTATCATTAACCCTGTGGAGCTGAAACAAGCATAGTTTTATTTAGTATCATGCAAATTTCAGTGCTGGGTGCTAAGCATGCAAAGTCCTCCAACCTTGTAAAATCCAACATGCCGTTCTCTTTTCTGCCACCAGGAGTAGCAAAGTACTACTTATACTACTACATCTGTATGCAGTGAGGAATCCCAAAGCAGTATATATAATACTGGGGCATAATATATGTTCCCGATCTCAGTATTAGAACATGGTTGGTATTAGAACAGCTGCTGTATTTATGTTGACTTTATCAGACCATGTCGCAGTCATAAAATATAGCTGTTACCAGGTCACTTGATCCAGATGTTGCCAAAGTGAGCTAAGGTTTCATAGGGATATGAAACACATGCTTTTTTTTAGTTTTTAGAAATTTGCTCCATCTGGTAACTGATTCATACAAAACAACAACTAGCCATTGATTTTTGAAAATGGTGCACAGCATTACATGGCAACATCACTGCATATGTCTGTAGATAGGAATGTAGCTGTGTGTTTGTGTGTGTGTGTGTGAGTGAGTGAGTGAGTGACAAGAGGCCTTAATGTAGAGTGACGTCGGGAGAGAAATCCCACCAACAGAATCCCTAAGGTTTCACTGATTGATGGGTCCCACACACACTCACTCCAATACACACTGATGACAGGGAGACATTCAAATATACACACATGCACTGAAATTTACTTTTCCTCTGTCAAACACACACACACACACACACACACACACACACACACACACACACACACACAGAGTCACGGTATACTGCAGATTATTATTTATCCAGTTTGTATTCCAGTGAGGCTGTCAGAAGTGTCAGACTGATTACATGCTGACAGGCTGACGGACTGTTCTGTGTGAGTGTTACTGCTAATGCAAGTGTGTAATTGTATGTATCTGGTTGCCTGTTAACGGTCATATTTAGCACTTGGTGTTTTCAAGATGGCCATTAGACTGGTCAGCTCAGAAAAGTGGTTCACAAGACAATTAAAAAGATGACAGCTGCATTGACAGGATTTTTTTGGGCTATTTTCAAGAGTCTTGTCTTCGACTGATGTTCAATTCGGGTATCTTTTTCGAAGAATATTAGCAGTCATACAGCCTCAACAACCTTCACCAGTAAAGTGGGGCAGTCTTTATGCCTCCTAACAGGCAAAACTCAGGACCACCCTTTAACGCACGGCTTTGAGCTCATGGCGATAGCTGACGGCCACTCAGATGACTGTATCAACTCAGATCCTCAGATTTTTTTTAAGTCTACATATAATACATAAGCCTCCCAAATTTTGTACATTTATGTGAAACATACCGTGAGGGCTGCTTCTCTGAAATGTTGTATTTTTGCAACACCACAGCCCAAGAACCATATCAGAAAACAAATTTTAGCACTTTCATGTGTGTGCCAAGTTTTTGGAGTTTTCAGGCATCTGATAAGCATCATCAATACCTTTTCGACTTTTCTGACCAAACTTGAGGTTCTGGTTAACTTACTAGGAGAAGAACCTCACAGGAGATCATTTTTCATTTCCTGTTGCCTGTAGGTGGCGCTATGACTATGATTTAAAATGGGCCTGTAGCTGGCTCATCAAACTAGGAAAAGATCTGACCAAGTGGCATAGAGTTGTAAGAGAGATGGCGAGATATGGAAATTCACCACGCCGTTCAATGAAAAGTCACAATCTTCACTATAAAGCATCATCAAGGTCTCAATGCTTTTCTGCCCAAATATGAGAAAAATCTGATTAGCCTGGAAAATGTTATGTTTTTTACTTGATGTATTCCTCATACATCAAGTAAAAAACATAACATTTCCAGTTGCCAGTATCACTATGAGTCAATAGTCTGTAGATGTCTTCAGACCTGGACTCTTATCAGCACAAGAAATTTGGAGCAGATTGGACAATGTATGCTCAAGTTACAACAACTTCCTGTTTCAAAGGCGCTATTTTGCCGCCATGCCACAGCAACATAGTTCAACGCAAACTCAATACCTTTGAAATTTAGCATTGCAAAGGTATTTAGATTGTACTGATCAAATTTGAAGTCGATCTGGTGAAATCTCTCAGAGTTGGTTAAAGTACAGTGCCTGGAAATGGCAATAAATGCCCCAAAATGGCAAATTCAATTCAAAATGGCTTCCTGTTGGGTTTAGGGTATACCTCCAAGAGGCTTTTTCATACGACTCCACATGTTATATTTGCCTACCAAGTTTCATACATCAAGGTGAAACGTACCGTGAGGGCAATGTCATTGAAATTTTGTAGGGGGTGCGATTGAGCCACCCTGCCACACCCATGCGCGAGACCCATAAAATAAATACATTTTTCACCATTTCTGATGCATGTGCAAAGTTTCATAAGTTTCTGAGTATCTTCGCTCCTCAAAATTGTGATTAACTGCAGATAATAATAATTCTCATTTCATTTCAATTGGGCCTCGCCGACCCCTGGTCAGCGCTCGGGCCCTAGATATAGAAAGTGAGGGGGATATTTTGTTGCCTAAACATAACTGCAACCAGTTCACGGTAACAATATGGCAATAAATGACACACAAAAAGCCTAAAATGTGTTATCATGACACGTGGAATGTCCTTAAAATGACGTGCTAAATATGCCTTGCCGTGAGGTCGGGTTGCAGCACCACATGCATCTTGATGTCCCCATGCTCTTAGATGTTAGACCGTACATGAAGTCAGACACCTTCCATGACCACCACGCATATTATGCATCTTTGATGCTTTCATCTTCACACACACTGTCTTTCATTTCTAGAGGAAAAGTCCGAACTGACTACAGCTTTTAAATTAAAGTGTACTATGGGCCCTGGGGATACAACTTTTTCAAGTCCTTTTCAAGCCCCTCCTCTCTCACATAATGCATTCATAAGTGATTACACACACACACACACACACACACACGAATGGAGAGAGGGTCTATATTACCATGTCAATGGAGAACCTCGTTCTCTTTACGAGCCTCTCCCCCTTCACTCACTCACTCACTCTCCCCCTTGATCCCCCTTGAAAACTATCCCTTTAACATTATGGCTTTCAAATAGCACTGGCGATCATGCTAGGGATATTTACAGATGAATTAAAAGCACACAGCGGGCTCCGGTTGTGAACGCTGATCTGAAGTCAGTACATCAGAGAACCATGCTGACACTGAGCTGACAGAGAGCAGCAAGTGTGTCTGTTGTGTTCAGTTTAATAACATGTACACACAGTATATCATGCTTCAAAACTACTACTATTACTACTACTGCTTCCTGTCGTAATGTTGCTAAATATTCAGGCTGTGAGTGGAGTGTGTTCAACTAGTGATGCTCATTGGTTTAGCCTGGTGAAGAGAGACAGAAAAGTAGAGACATGACAGATATAATGTTTCAACCACAGATAGTCTTCCTCAGGTCAAAGTGAACACACCTGTGTTCAACAGGCCAGGACATGAAAGTCACTATTAACATTACTGACTGCTGTTGCTAGTTGTTCTAGTTCTGTTGTACACCAACTGTTTGTCTCTGAAGTCAACAGACAGTACAGCCATTAAAATGAATGGCTCTGTGATGCTGACAGAAATGAAAAATGATGGCTAACAACACACAAACACACAGCAGATTGCAAAGTACAGGCAGTTTGTAATAATGCATGTGCATTTGTTTTCTCTCTCCTCCCTCCACTCCGGAACTGTCAGTTTGTATTGCCAAAGCAGCATGTGAATGGTGCATACCAAAGACAGACAACAATACTGCAATACTGAATGTGCAAAAAGCTTTTACTGTGTCTCATTACATTACATTACATCCATTTAGCTGATGCTTTGATCCAAAGCAACATTCAATAAGTGCATTCAACCATGTGGACGGGCTGGGGTTTATAGTCTGATCGTGTCCTGGAGGTGGGATCTGCAGGAGGGGCATGTCGCAGTACAGCTGGTCATCCAGTGTCACACCCAGGATCCCTGCAGTCTCAGGTATCAGTTACGCAGCTGAGACAGGAAACAGTCAATCACATCCAGTCGTCTGCACCTTTTCACCTCATTTGCAGGCCCGCCCATAGAAATAGCTGAGCCCCTGAAAAGGTCCAGTGAATGAGCCCTCCCCAACTCTGCTTCACTCTTATCAACACATGCACATGCTCTCTCTCCTAAACACAATCTGAGAGAGACTTTCTCAGTGACAGGGGCTACATACAATTCACTCCAACATTAACTAATAGTTAGTTTACAGTTTAAATGGTAGATAACAGTATTATTATTCATTTTATCAGCTGCATCAGGCCCATTTAAGCTGGCTCCCCCGGATTTTTACTCCGACACAAGTTGCCAGCTGAGGGAACAAAAAGCAGGTGTATATGTGACTGAGATCTGTTTCTGTTGGCCAATCACAGATAAGCATGAAAAAAGGGAAATACATTGAATTGATATAAAAGGTCCAACCTCAAGGGAGGACAGTAGGACCCTGTCCTCCTCTGCCTCTATGGAGCAGCCTCCTCTGCCTCTATGGAGATGCCACCTCCACCACTATGGACCAGCCTCCTCTGCCTCTATGGAGCAGCAGCCTCCTCTGCCTCTATGGAGCAGCCTCCTCTGCCTCTGTAGACCAGCCTCTATAGAACAGCCTCCTCTGCCTCTATGGACCAGCCTCCACTGCCTCTGTAGACCAGCCTCCTCTGCCTCTATGGACCAGCCTCCTCTGTCTCTATGGAGCAGCCTCCTCTGCCTCTATGGACGAGCCTCCTCTGCCTCTGTAGACCAGTCTCCTCTGCCTCTATGGAGCAGCCTCCTCTGCCTCCATGGAGCAGCCTCCTCTGCCTCTGTAGACCAGCCTCCACTGCCTCTATGGACCAGCCTCCTCTGCCTCTATGGAGCAGCCTCCTCTGCCTCTATGGAGATGCCTCCTCTGCCTCTATGGAGCAGTGGCCTCCTCTGCATCTATGGACCAGCCTCCACTGCCTCTGTAGACCAGCCTCCTCTGCCTCTATGGACCAGCCTCCTCTGCCTCTATGGACGAGCCTCCTCTGTAGACCAGCGTCCTCTGCCTCTATGGAGCAGCCTCTATGGAGATGCCTCCTCCACCACTATGGACCAGCCTCCTCTGCCTCTATGGAGCAGCAGCCTCCTTTGCCTCTATGGAGCAGCCTCCTCTGCCTCTATAGACCAGCCTCTATAGAACAGCCTCCTCTGCCTCTATGGACCAGCCTCCCCTGCCTCTATGGAGCAGCCTCCTCTGCCTCTATGGATGAGCCTCCTCTGCCTCTATGGAACAGCCTCCTCTGCCTCCATGGAGCAGTCTCCTCTGCCTCTATGGAGATGCCTCCTCTGCCTCTATGGAGCAGTGGCCTCCTCTGCATCTATGGACCAGCCTCCACTGCCTCTGTAGACCAGCCTCCTCTGCCTCTATGGACCAGCCTCCTCTGCCTCTATGGACGAGCCTCCTCTGTAGACCAGCATCCTCTGCCTCTGTGGACGAGCCTCCTCTGCCTCTATGGACAAGCCTCTTCTACCTCTATGGAGCAGCCTCCTCTGCCTCTGTAGACCAGCCTCCTCTGCCTCTATGGACGAGCCTCCTCTGCTTCTATGGATGATCCTCCTCTGCCTCTGTAGACCAGCCTCCTCTGCCTCTATGGACGAGCCTCCTCTGCCTCTATGGACGAGCCTCCTCTGCCTCTGTAGACCAGCCTCCTCTGCCTCTATGGAGCAGCCTCCTCTGACTCTATGGACGAGCCTCCTCTGTAGACCAGCGTCCTCTGCCTCTATGGACGAGCCTCCTCTGCCTCTATGGAGCAGCCTCCTCTGCCTCTGTAGACCAGCGTCCTCTGCCTCTGTAGACCAGCCTCCTCTGCCTCTATGGATGAGCCTCCTCTGCCTCTGTAGACCAGCCTCCTCTGCCTCTTTCGTCGAGCCTCCTCTGCCTCTATGGACGAGCCTCCTCTGCCTCTGTAGACCAGCCTCCTCTGCCTCTATGGAGCAGCCTCCTCTGCCTCCATGGATCACTGATGCACACTGCCAATGCAGATATCATTCATTTAAGTTGTTGGCTGCTATTTATTTCATTGTGCCGCTCTGCAGTTCACTTGTTCGCTTCACTGTGTTAGGAAACAGTTCCAGTGTTTTTACCGAGCACAGTGGGTTATTTTTGATAGCTGGCACAGTGAGAGCATCATCAACAAACACAGGGTCTGTGATGGATCAGCTTTGTACTCATCAGTTGTAAAATGCTTTGAAAAGGCCTAGATTGCCTGTATTACTTAACTGGAATCACTGTAGATTTATTACTCATTAATTATTTCACTCTGCAAATAAATCAATCCAAACGAAAGACAAAAGACAAAAGTACACTGCAGACTTTCTGAGAGCATTATTACCAACTACAGTTCCCTTCAGCGCTCTCTTTTGGTTTTACGGCCAACAACTTTACTGTTTTGGTTAACTCCACTATCATCACTATTATCACTATCCACCACTATCATCACTATCCACCGCTATCATCACTATCCACCACTATCATCACTATCCTCACTATCCACCACTACCATCACTATCATCACTATCCACAACTACCATCACTATCATCACTATCCACCACTATCATCACTATCCACCATTACCATCATTGTCCACCACTATCATCACTATCCACCACTATCATCACTATCATCACTATCCATCACTATCATCATTATCATCACTATCATCACTATCTACCACTATCATCACTATCAACACTATCATTACTATCATCACTATCCACCACTATCAACACTATCATTACTATCATCACTATCTACCACTATCATCAC
>CAKAOI010048385.1:0-33083 GCA_916701655.1 Sebastiscus albofasciatus | reverse complement strand
AAAAAAAAAAAAAGTCAGGAAAATCTCAGAAATATTTCTGGAAAATGTCTGAAAAATGGGTTCTCTGGGTACCCACGAGTCTCCCCTTTACAGACATGCCCACTTTATGATCATCACATGCAGTTTGAGGCAAGTCATAGTCAAGTCAGCACACTGACACACTGACAGCTGTTGTTGCCTGTTGGGCTGCAGTTTGCCATGTTATGATTGGAGCATATTGTTTTATGCTAAATGCAGTACCTATGAGGGTTTCTGGATCAATATCTGTCATTGATTTGTGTTGTTAATTGATTTACAATAATAAATATATACATACATTTGCATAAAGCAGCATATTCACCATGTCCACTCCCATGTTGATAAGAGTGTTAAATACTGGACTAACCTCCCTTTAAGGTTCATTTTGAACAGATAAAAACTGTGCGATTAATGGTGATCAACTATTTTAATTGATTGACAGCCCTAGTATGCATGTTTCTATCTGAGTGTAGCTCCTTTACTAAAGTGTATTTTAAGGTGGCGTTTCCGTTATTTTGTCCACCTCCTGCATGTTTGTTAAGTGCTGGTTTTGTCAGAAGTGTGCGTGGACTCACAGCGGGCCCTGAATCTCTCTCCAGAGCCGCAGTGAGAACCGGGCTGAGAGCTGGAGTTACTGGAGCTGCTGGAGGAACTGGAGCCTCCGCTGCCGCTGTTACCGGTCGGTCTGGGAACCAGTTTCTCCACCCGCTCCCACAGCAGCCGAGGCTCCGGCGCACTGCGGAGCCAACGAAACAAACGGAGTCAAGAAAGTCAGAGACGAAGGCATCGTAGAGACACAAACTGACATTGAAACGGCCCCGATGGAGCTGACCATGGATGGATAAAGAGAACGGAGCTGACGGGAGAGCTAGACACCACCTTGGAGAAGTTACAGGAAGTAGACACGTGGGACTACGTCCGGGTTTTCAAAATAAGGGAACTGTATATACAAAATACATCTATGGAAATCAGATTGATTGATTATATTCACCAGAAGTATAAAACATTATAAATTAAAAAGAAAATCCCACTAATCTGAGAGGAAATGTCTTCATTCTTTGATTTCTGGGTTGCTGGAAAATAAATAATTTCTGACAATGACTGATATATTTGACTTCAGGTTTTCCAAAGTAAAAGTCCTTTGAAGTGGATGATTCAACTTTTTAAAGTAAAGTTATGACTTTATTTTCGTAATATTCCGACTTTTTTTCTCTTAAAGTCACGACTTTATTCTGTAAATCTCAGATGTTTTTTCCCTCATTGTGTCTCTAATACTCCGTAGTACGTTGTCTCTTTGTCCCTCACTGCATTAGACTTATATACTATATACTTAGACTATAAACTGTGTTACCTTCATCACAATGATCACGTTTTGCAGCTCCAGACAAATTTTTTATTTTTTTATGTTTTGCCTAAAATGTCTTTCTTGATAGTAAAGGGTTGCCGACCCCTAGTAGTGGACAGCACCCGAGTATGGTGATAGTATCGAATCAGGAGATGGGTGAATCATCACTGCCCTTAAAAAATGGAGATCAAGTACAAAAAGAGCTGTAAATCCTGAATAAATGAATAATAATATTAACATAAAACAGAATATTTTGTTTAACAGGCTGTTAGATTATATTTAAAAGTCCACGATGAGGAATACAAATATGCTAAATAAGTAATAGTACAGTAAGAAGAGAGTGTTTTTAAATAAAATGCAGCACCGCAGGGTTAGAGATGACACACACTGAGAATCTCATGAGAAGTTTTGTGGTTTTGGAAATAGAAAACTGTGTATGTTCACACAGAGGTATCACAAGGTTAGACTGCTGTTACATAAACCCTCCCACACACAAACAGCACAGACAGACAGTGAAGGCACCGAGTTCACGGATCGTACAGACACAATCCTCTCTGTGTGTGTTTGTTTGATCCGTCTCCAAACACTTTGAGTCTTTGAGAAAGTCGTTTCTTTTTCATGTCTGTTTTAATAACGCGGCTGAAAACAGGCAGCCTGGCTTCACGCTGCTTCCACGCACTTTTTTCTTCTCCTGAAGGCTGAAAATGACTTTTCTTTGACAAACTGACACTGTGGAGCTTTAGATCTCATTTGTGTCGGAGCTCTGGACTGAAAAAATGTTCTCTGCAAACAGCAGCTGCATTAATATATTCTCCTCGAGTAGAGAAACAACCAGCGGAGTCCCACAGGGCAGTATCCTCGGCCCACTTCTACTCAATAATAATACGCTACAAGAAACCTGTTTTCATCTGTAATTTAATGCAAATGTTTCATTACAGACTGGATTCAATGTAGATTTATTGTTTTTTGTATTTTATAAACTGTTTTGTATTTAAAACGTTTTATTCTGTTTCTATATTAGATTTGTGTACATGGGCGTTTCTGCAACTACGGGCATTTTTAAGTCCCAGCAATGAAATTTTGGATTTATGTTACAAAATTTGCAGTGCAATGCTTGATAAATATATAATAAATAATATAATATATAATATATAAATAATATAATATATAATAATAAATATATACAAAGTGTTATTACCCATCTTGACATAAAAAATAAATGTGATTTAACATAATCTATGAAGCATTTTATGGGTCCAAACACCACTTTTCTTCATGGCCTACAACTGTAGGTCTCAACTTTGAGAAAAATAAGCTAATTTAATTATAATATGATATTATTTCAAACAAAATTGTTTCATATACATATTACTTTACACCATATTAAAATTATTTATTTTTGTTTACAAATAATATATATGATTTTTTCATCTAAATGCGTCTTGACATAAAAAATAATTACTAAATAATGTGATTTAATATAATTTTCTGGTGCATTTTAATGGTTTAAGGTCACGTTTTCTTCTCAAGTATTTATTATTGTGTGTCCTCACCCTACCGCTTAGTGACATTTAAATACAATAACTTAATATTACTGTTAAATTCGTGTAAATTAGATGCTAAGAGTCAAAGCTAACGTAGCACACCTCCCTAACTGACATTTATCTGCATCTATTAGCAAAAATGTAATTTCCGCAACAGCTTTAGGTGTCTAAATATATCTGTCATAAAAAAACAACATATTTTTTAATATTTTTTGTATATGAAGACTGATATCTATGGTTACTGTCTACATTTTTCAGGGTGTAGACAAAATCATGAAATCCCGTATTTAAAAAACAAATAAAAATTATATTAATATTTAAAATGATGCACAAAGCTTGATGAAAAGAATTTAAATGACTTAAATATATTATAAAATTCATAGAGTTTGATTTTTTGAGTCAAAAGTGAACGTGGTTGCAGAAACACCAATATATTATGATATTGTTTTGTATTTTTCTATTGCAACCTATTATTGTTTTATTGCTTTTGTTGATGATATTTTACTTGCTGTTCACTCCAGTTGGTTTTATAATGCAAATAAACTTGACTTAATCAAAACTACCAATAAATTCACATATTTTACTGCAAAAATAAATACAATAATTGATTTGTATCTTCTACAGTTTTTATATTACCAAGATGACTCGTATGCCAAACCCTGTAGACTTTTATTAAATCATTATTTATAATTGTTTTACTTTTTAGAGTTATTCAGATTTGTAATAATCCCACAGAAATCTAATATATTCATACACACATCAGACATGTTACGCTATAGAAACTCAGATGGGTGATGTCAGTTTACCTGGCAGCGGGGCGGTGCACGACATGGCCGCCGTGTGAGGCGTTGCCGTGGCGTTGAGGCGAGTCTCGCCTCGGCAACACCGGGGACCTTGACGTAGTCCTTACAGGAACCTTTCGTGATAAAGACAGTGACCAGCTCACACGTAAACACTCTTGTGTGGATGAACGTTCAGTTTTCACATCAGTAAAGTTGTTCAGTACCCGAGAACACTTCATCAGATCGTCGTCCGATCAGCTGTTCTAGTGGCGGAGCATCGGAACAACACTTCAATCAAACTTCACAGAAGCAAATTAAAACTCACCAACACCGTCGTCGTTAGTCTTTCCAACAATCACCAACTCTGGTTTGGTTGAAAATAAACTCTTATTTTACCGAGTTGGATGTGAAACTATGCCGACTCTACACTCCGTTTCCCCCGCTGTCTCTCTCTCTGCCCGCTGAGCGGCTCTCGTTCTCCAGAGGTAGACCGTTAAACAAGCTAAATAAAATAACAAACTTCCGTGTTTCGGTACGGTGGGCTTTCACACCTGATGCGAACCGTACCCGAGTACACATGATCCGTGAACAAGACCACCTTTTCCAGTGGATTGGCGAACTGTGCCCGAGTACGGTACGGAGCGTTCACACTAGGGATGTTAATAATTAACCGTTTAACCGACATTAAGCTTTTTAACCGATTAACGCCATCGGTTAAAACGGTTAAAAGATATGTTGATAATTAATTCAAAAGCTGAGCGGCTCAGAGGAGCAGCTCGTCTCTTTAAGGAGGAAAGCTGGTCCACCTTAACAGCCCACCTTAAGAGTTTCAGGATACAGGAAGTTGGCTCCGGTCTCTCCAGCTCTCTTGAGCGGAGCGGAGGAGTTGTAGTTTCGTAGCATTTATTCACCGACAAATAAACTGTCCACACACTGCTACACCTACGATCACAGCTAGAACGCCACCAACAACCTCACACTCACCGCCAACACACACAAGGTCTGTTGGAAACTCACTAAAGTTACGCAGACTGTACATGTGTGGCGGTGAGCACAAAGCCGCTAACGTAGCACAAACAAACACACACTGTTTGTTGGACACTCACTAACGTTACGCCGGGCAGACACACAGCTGACAACCTGCTAAACTAAACTAAATGTGTGGTGGAGACTTTTACTGGGAAAGTGGCTGCATGTCTGCGACACTACACGCAGCATCGTAGCTGCTAAGTTAACGCTCCCGGACGCTGAACTGGAGACTCCCGTCAACCAATATCTGTTGTGCTCCTGCAGCCGGTACACCGCTGCACGCGAAGCACAAATCTTGTCGGTTAATAATCGGTCAACGAGGGTCGGTTATCGGTTAAGAACATTTTTCAAAATTAGCATCCCTAGTTCAACCTAATCCAACGAACTGGACTTTCAAAACTTGAGAGACCAAGAGAATGCAGAACTTAATCCCACTCGTTCACCACAAAACACATGTTCTATCTGTACAAGTCTTCCTCCAACTACTAAACCTCTCATCTCCAACAACCACGCACCCAGAGCACCACTGGAAAACCAAACCATCACAGACGGGTCACACCCTAAGTCCGACCTTTTTCCCTTCAGAACATTTAGAAGCATCCAAAGCTCAACCAAACACAGCAGTGCAGAATATCAGTAAGAATAACATGACATCATTCAGCTTTGTTTAGAGGTTTAAGTTAAGAGCACAATGGAAAAGATGTTAATGAATGAAAGGTCCTTCCTCAGCAACATGCTTCTCCTGACTCTCGTCTACCTGATGCTCGTGGAGGCGTTTACATCGATGCTCTACGTTCTGTACAGTGAGTCTGTAAGTCTGGACGGGGCTGTGGTTCGGCTTGGCAGCAGTTCTGGGTTGAATTTTCTGGTGGGCGACTAACTTTGGCTCTGTGGACTAAATATAGATCTCTCTCTCTGTGACTCTTTTAGGATTCTGACTCCCCACTACTATTTGTGGGTTTCACCACAAAGCTTTCCCGTCTGTCCTATACTTATCCATAACATGCTATATACATTACAGGTGGGAAAAACTCTTCTCTAAATGCAGAGCTCTCTTTCCTCTCCTTCGCTTGTTTTTCTCTCCTTCTGAAAGTTATTTTTATTTCCTCTTGTGGTCAAACAGCAAAAAACTAAACTAGTCTGGTGAGGGAAGAAAAAGCAACATGAGACAGATATCTGTGGGGGTCGATTCACCGATGTATCGCGATTCTTTTGTTTTAAATAGATTTTGTTTAATGCCAGAATCAATATATCTGCTTCACCTGAGTCTATGTGGAGGTAGAAGGAAGTTACCGCTTTTATTGTGGTAGTCTGAGTAACGTGACGTCATATCCGTTCCGTATCCGTCAACCAAAACAAACCTCAGAGAGTGTAAAACGTTGGAGGGTCGTCGTGGATACGAGCTGCACCCTCCCATGTTAAATCCAGCGTGGTAAACACTACACATCCAGTAAAGGATGGAAACACTTTGGGTTTTCACACATTGACAGGAAAAGCAGAGCTAGACAGAGCAGAGCTAAAGCTGCATACTAACTCTGTCACAGACAGGTAACGTTATGGTATGGCGGTAACGTGGTAGTGGAGCCAGCCGTCGCTCTCGTCTCCGTGGTCAAATGGGCCGACACTACGACTGTAGAGCACCCAGATACTGACATTATGTTCTCTGCATTGAAACGGCCCCGATGGAGCTGACCATGGATGGATAAAGAGAACGGAGCTGACGGGAGAGCTAGAGACCGACTTCTGGCAGATACGATTTACATATTTAATTTGATTAATATAGCAAAATAACAAAATAACATATCCATAAAATTATATTGCTTAAAAGAATACCCTCCTTTATTTTAAAACATATTTGACTACTACTAAATTGGCAAAAATATTTTGATTATTTAGACATTTCAAATTTATTCCAATGTTTAACAGACCCCGATTGTTTTTTTATTTTTTGTTTTTATTAATTTTTTCCTTTCCTTACATTTGATTTGTTGTATAATTTATTTCATATTTATATTATTTTTATATTGTGAAATATATTTACTGTTTTTGTAATGAAACATCTGAACATGTTTCTGTAACTACTGTATTGAACGTTTTAAATAAAGTATAGAAATAATTTCAAAATAAGGTGTTCACAAAGGGAACTGTATATACAGAATACATCTATGGAAATAAGATTGATTGGATTTTATTAACTAAAAGTATAAAACATTACATGTCCCTTAAAAATTAAAAAGAAAATCCCACTAATCTGAGAGGGAAACGTCTTTTTTGTTTAATTTTGTTTTGCTGGATAATAAATAATTCCTGACAATGACTGTTATATTTGACTTCAGGACATCTCTGACTACATATATGCTGACAATCAAACATATTTACTGTATTAATTTAGATATTTTCCAAAGTGAGAGTCCCTAGAAGTGTATGATTCAACTTTTTCCCTTCATGGTCTAGTGGTAAACAAAGTTAACAAAAGTCGCGATACATATTGAAACGCCACCAAAATCTGGTGACGGGTGAATCGTCCCAGCTCGACTGGATCAGGAAGAAAAGATTGAGAACAATGTGACTTTCTCAGATCTGCTTAAAACTTTTAAATTCATTCAATGTGGATTTAATTAAATCTATAATTCCCCTACAAGCTTCTTTTCTGCACTACAAGAAAAGAAAATCCAATAAATGAATTATTGATAGCATAAAGAATCAGAGAGTGGGAAGCTATTAACGTGATGAATTGAACCGTTCAGGGTAACGACAGTCTAATCTAACTACCGGGGGGGGGTCTCTTCCAGTCCTTACCCTGGGAGGGACCTCCGCTGAAGGGGGGGGCGAGGGTCTATGCTGTGGGGGGGGTTGTGGCTCAGAGCGTGCAGGCGTTGATGATGATGGTGATGATGATGAAGATGGAGGGTGATGGCGTTCCTGGCTGTTGCGAAGGTGCAGATTTTCAAAGCTAGGGGCGACGAGCGGCTCGCTGAAGGAGTGCGACCGCGACACAACGGGCGGCGTGCCGGCGGCGGCGGAGGAGGAGGAGGAGTTTGACGAGGCCACGCTGACGCTGCTCTTTAACGCAGCCAGATGGGAACGGACCTTACAGACAACAACAAGAACACATCGGGGGGAGGGAGGGGAGGTCGGGTCAGTCGGCAAGCAGTGCACTCTCACAAAGAGCAGGGGTTTCTGGGTATCTTTAGGGGGTCTGTCAGATTGGAGCCAAACATGCAGGGAGCCTGAAACGGTTCCTTGAGGAACACCCTCAGGAACATGCAGCTGTAATATCATCTCTCTTCAGACATGGAATATGAAGCATCACTAGCTTCATCCATCTGTTAATGTGAAGACTTTTTGTCGTTCAGAATGAAGCGATATTATAATAAATATATAATAAATGATGCTGCGTCCAACTGTGCATGAACACAGAATGACAAGACGTTACGTTGAGCCTAATTCCTCTCTGCTGACACGATGCATCTCAAGTGTTTCTGCTGGATATTCATAAATATCTTCCCAGCAGTCGGCACGGATAAAAATGTAGAGATTATAGTGAAGCGATAGATTTATTACAGAGCTGTTTAAGAAGAAGGAGGAACAAGACGTGCATTTAATCTGTATTTAAATTTGCAGCCTTTAACGTTAATCTGACGGCATTCAATTACAGACGTTGAAGGTGACAGAGGATGGAAAGGTTACAGGTCAGCAACTGACTTTCATGTAAACGTGACTCAGACATGAGGCCGACACGTAGGATTGGTATCACGTTTACAGAACGGGGTCCGTGTCTGAAAGGGGCTAGAAGGGGTCTTCCTCCTCTTCCTCCTCTGTGCCCAGAGCTCTTCTGGTTAATGTTCTGGACACGGAGTCAGGAAGCGTTTAAAACCAACTGGTAGAATCGGTTTTGTTGGTGAACTCAGCTGCTGTCGTTTTTGTTTGGAGGGAAAAGCTGAAGACGTTTTGGCCTCAGTGGCTCCAAATCGTAGCAGAGCCCCTAAAGAACCCGAGTTCATCCATGTTAACCTGTCGGCACTGAGGCTGCACCTTTTAGGGGAAGAGGAAGGAGGCCCGGAGCGTCGTGAGTATTTATAGAAGTATTTGGTAGGAAAAGGTGCAGCCTGAGCAACAGGCAGGTACAAGGTCATACTTTAGAGAATAACACAGGGAGAAAATACAAATAATAAACAGGCAGTGAATGGAGAGATGAAGCCGAGAGACAAATAATGGTGAGACTCGGACTGTTGACTCATTTTAAACTTTTCCAATTTGTTTAGAATATTTAATTACCTGCCGCAGGGGTGTAAAAAAATATTGATAAACAGCTTTTGTGTATTTTTACCTTTGCATCTGTTTTGAAATATTACTGTGTATTTATATTATTGTATTTTACCCATTCAAAATAAAATATAAAAAACAAGGAGCCTTACTAATGACGGTACATTTAAGACTTGAAGACCTTTTTAATATCAATTAGAAAGAATAAAGATGATCAAGTTTATCTCTGCAAAAGCATTTAAACTGTTATCATACTTTTAATTTCACCATAAAACACCACATGATAGTTTGAGGCCTCTGAATTCAGTTCAACTAGAGTCTCACCAACGTTTGTCCTCGGGACGATTCGACCACCAGAACGGAGCATGAAGATGAATCGTATTAACGATGCATGAACACGAGCTGACATGCAAACACATACATGAAGACAGAACCACATAGAGGCCAACACACAGCAGCATGCACACATTCAGGGCCGGGGCAGGAAAGCTGGTGACTTTAACGCTGGACACTGATGGAGCTACTGTTGTTTCTTTATTACGCAGTGGAACAGGAGAGGTTTGAGAGCAAAACTACTGACATGTAATCAGAACATGTTTTATTGGAAGTCAAATAAATTTGGGATTAAAAAAGTTTTGTTTGCAAATCTCAAACTTTTTTGTTTGTGAATCCAAAAGTTTTGTTAAACTTTGACCTGAATATTGTGGATTTTTGGACTTTTTTAACTTTAACTTTAAACTTTTTTATTTGCAAACAAAACTTTTGATTCACAAACAAAACTTTTTTATTTGCAAAAAGAAACTTTTTTATTTGCAAACAAAACTTTATTTGCAAACAACATTTTTTTCTTGCAAAAAACCTTTTATTTGCATTTTTTTTTATTTGCAACAAGACTTTTTGATTCTCATTAATAAGTTTTTAATCACAAATTTATTTTATTTGCAATAAAACATTTTCGATTTTTTAAGTGTGGAAACTTTTGCTCTCAAACCAAGTCTGATTAATTACCTAATAAAGACACAAAGTAACTCCATAGACGCTGCGGAGAACGTCCTGCCGTGACCGTGATCTTCACCGACCTTCACCAAGTAGCCTTACAGTAGTTGTTTAAACGTAACCGGACCTCAACAACATCCAGTTTTAATAGAAAGTCTGAATGACGGCAGCTTACATCCTCTTCATCACACTGCAGCTTTAATTCTTATTTAATTAGCTCTAATCAAGCCCTCAAAAGATGAACCCATCCTAATTTGATTGAGAACACGGTGAAGTCGTGTAACAATAAAACACAATGCCACAAGAAAAACCTCATTAATCCACTTTTAACATTATGCTTAATAACAACGCACCAGTGAGTTACATCACCTCTCTCTCTCTCTTTACTAAAGTCACAGCATCAATTTAATCTGTGCGACACACTCCAAACAGATTGACTTCAATGAACTGTGATTATTCACGCTTAGTGGGTTGAGTCCTTCTCTGGGAAGATGACTAATACCGTCTGAGTCACCCGGCTGCAAATCAGGCTGCTCGTGAATTATGGATGTTTTTAAATCAGCAGCACACAATGACGAGGTACAGTACAGAGACGTACAACACCCCCTAAACACACCACCAAACAAACACTCTCATGTTCACACACACACACACGCTTGGGGGAGAAAAGTGACTCTGAGGTAATTACACATTTTGCTGAAAGTGCTTTTGTTTTGCTTTGACGAGAGGGAGGACAACCTGTCAGTCAAAAAGTTGAATCATGGGAGAAGAGTATATAATCAGGGCTGTAATCGGTTCATTTTCATTCCCCAAAAAGTTGAGATTTCTTTTAGATTAAAAAAGAGAAAACTTTCACTAACAACCGCTGGCTTTGTGTCACAAAAAGCTCTCTTCTGTCTGAAAATCTGAAATTGACTTGGAGATTTAATGCAAGTTTCAGAAGTTACACAATGAAATGGGTGAATTGAAAAAGAATTGATGACAACCCTGACGTAGAAAAGAGTCTAGAGACGTTCACAGTTGGATCCATCCAGAAGAAACAACCTGAAAGAGTTGAGCTGAAGCCACCAGGAAGGAGGAAATCACAGAAAAGCATCTCACACATTCAGATTAAACAGCAAGAGCAGAGAAGTATTCTGAAGTCACCTTAAAGAGAAAACCTTAATGAGAGATTAGATAATAAAAAAAGGTACACAGGCGACATCCAGAGTCAGTGGAGATGGGAGGTACTGCCACATAAACAAAGCTGGTTTCCCAATGAACTGGCAGCATCCGTAAATCCATTCAGTGTCAGCGAGGCCGGTCCTGGCAAATGAGCCTCCGCACTCACTGGCAGCGTGGAGCCGACAGCATCCTCTACACAAAATCTAATTTGGCCCGTTCGCATCGGAAGAACGAGTACATGTCTGGACGGCGTTCGGTCAGTCTGTGAATCTGTGGCCAAATTGTTCCACTAATAGTCAATGATCAGGACTATAATGTTAAATCCAGCAGGACATGTCCACCAGGTCCGGCGAGGACACTAGGGTGTCCTATCGTTGAATGCACCTGATTGGTCCCTGCTTTTCAAACAGACGCCTGCTCCTAAACTTTCTGTTATTCCCTCAAACACAGGGGTCAGCAACCTGCCTCTCTTCGATTGGATGAACCATCTGTCAATCAAACTCTTGCCGAAGCCAGTCGGGAGAAGAGCGAAAGCGTTTTTTCACATGCACCTAAGCCACGCCCACGTCACAGGACGCTGATTGGTCCAAACCGCCGTGGCTCGGACAACAAACGCATGGATTTTCCTTGTGATTTCACAAGAATCCAGCAAAGTAACCGATCATCAAGAGAGACAAATGACAACATTAACGTGCCAAATATATCATCCTCGAGTCCGAGTGGATGTTTGTGCTAAAATGTGAAGAAATTCCCTCCAGGCATTTCTGAGATATCGCTTCCACGAGAACGGGACGGACAATCTGAATCTGTCGCTGGCACGGAGGCATCAAAATATCGCACCTGGGAAGGTCCGATGCGTGCACAATAAAGCAAACACCAAACAGCACTTAGCGTAGCGTGCATCTCTACTTAACTAATGTCTGCGTTGTCTTTCATCAGTCCTCGACTGTTAAACAATATAAACTGATTCACTAACTAAAGAATAACAAGAACAGAACAGAAAACGACCCAGTCGGCCTTTAACTGAACCGCGATCACGTCAACATTTCCTGTAGCTGCTATACGATACAACCTGCCAGTGGAAAGCTTTTAATTTGAAGCCACAACAGGAAGTCTTAAGTTTGGAATAAAAAAATCGAAGTATGAACAGGAATGCCGGCATCCAATGACAAACACGCAGGTCATATGACTCCATGTATGTTTACTTTTAGGTTTGAGGAGCTTTTGAGTGTCACATCTCTTCTCTCTGATGTGGAAATGATTAAACAAACTGATCTGGAGTCAAAGGGAGCAAACAGGTTTATATTTGTACGTTACTGACACGGCTGAATGCTGCCAGAGAAACAGCACCAGCAGACTGTAACTAGTGACAACCGACCCACTGGACACCGACTCTAAATGCTGCCTGTTTACAAGAGCTGTGGGAGTAAAGAAGAAGGACTGATTCAAGAGGACAGGGTGGGTTTGGGGGGTTACCTGTGGTTCCACAGGCCGGTGCATGGCGGGCGCCTCCGACACCGCCGCCGAGTTCCCATTGGGGTAGGAGGACTCGGAGCGCGGTGGCACCGGAGGCAGCTGTGGTTTGGTCTGCGCCGCCTGAGGAGAACCCTGGATGTTCTTCCGGTACCGCTCATCAGCCTGAAGAGGACGGACATTAGCAGCATTAGCGGCGGTTACAGAGAGCGCAGGTCAACGTGTGAGAGAGGACATAAAGAGGAGAGTGGACAGAAGCCATTAGGCGCTACGGTTTGTTAGTTTCCCGCCGCAGAGCAGAGAGACGTTTCGGTACAAGCACATCTGCAGGAACAACAAAGCACTTTCCTCAAGGGCACCGGTGTTATTGTTACCACAATACTCTCCCACATCCACTGCTAGTAGGACGACCAGCACAGAGGGGCATGCATTTTTCATTTGGAGAGAAAAACACTGAGGGTGAGAACAGAAAGGTTAGGACACACACCGAGGACCAGGAGGAGGACACTGGCTCACAGCTGTTTGTTTGTCAAAGTGTTTTTCAGTCTGAAATGTCAAAGCGAACTGTTGGCAGGATCTAATCTGTTCTGCAAAAACAAGGTAATCTAATCTTAATTTGAAAATCACTGCTCTTAAAGGGACTTTTTGTAACTTTCAGAAATGCTTGTTAACAGCGACACCTGTGGCCGTTAAGTCAACGAAAGTCAGCGTCGGGCTCGCGCTTGCTCGCTCTAAATATACCTGAACGAGCATCGCTCAACACAGTGAGGAGACACACGTCAGCTAAAACCACAATATCACTCTATATTTCAGCTGCTTGGCAGTAATGTTAGCTGACCAGACCAAGGTCTCTCCATGAACATGAATAAGATCTGATCCTAGTGTTGGCTTTTCCTGCCTCACCACAGGCTGATGCAGCGGGGCTTTGCAGTGTGTCACCGGGAGTGTCACAGGGAGACACCGGCACCCGGTCGGTAACGAGACGGTAACATTACTCGCTGAGGAGCTCCGTCACTTCACAAGACACGGGAAACCTCTGTTGGTCTGGAGGAGCTGCAGCAGTTATTCCTGCCCAAACGTCCACTGAACATTCACTAGATATTCTCAGAGCTAAACTAACTCTTCTGCAGTGTGGAGTGAGCGCGCGTTCACGTCTAGAGGTGGAGCGAGCTGAGCGAGAACGCGCGCGCTGTCTGAGTGAAGGCGAGCAGGCAGAGAGCGGCTACACGCGAACGCGCATGTGTCCCGACCCGGTACATTTATACGCTTAAAAAGTTACAAACAGTCCCTTTAAACAGAACGTCCACTGAGATACTCTGCAGATAAGAAATCTCTCAGTATCCAGTTTGAGTTTCTTTTAAAAAAGCATTTTTAAAAGTCAGTCATCCTCCAGCATGACAAGTGAGAATAGCTCATTCACTGACAAGTTAAAACGCAAAGCTGCAGAATCAATCAGATTCACAACTGTGATAATAACAATATAATCACAAAGTTCACTGCGAGTCAGACGGAGTGAGAACCTGAGCAGTCAGACCAACAGATGATCCACTGGATCTTGAGGTAAAACTGAAATCATTTCTCATTGCACAGTAAAAATGTGCAGCACAACTCTGGTAAGAACAGAACATGGACGTATAATAAGACCTGGATACGGCCGCCGCTCAGCATCGCTTCCTATCGCAACGAAACACCTCCAGCTACAAACACGGTCAATTATTACTTTGTGTATTGAATATGTTTAAGCCATGGGGGGGGGGGGGTTAATCTTTGTAAAACTTTTCCAAAGCCCAGAAAAGTCATTTTTTTCTGAATGACATCATCGCTGAGCGGTTCATTGAGGCATGTTGGGATTAACCCGACCACACATATCCAGCGGGCCGCATAACCTCAAGGAGGGTGAAAAGAGGAGATGTCACATGTCGTCATTTAGTCTCATCATCGGGGGAACAACACATGCACAGTATAATCTGATCTGCGCTCGCCGAAATGCATGATATCATGATATCAATGTGCACGCAGCGTCAGCCTCAGGGAGCTAACTGGAAACGGCCAACTGAACGATACAAACACAAGCTGTTCACCGTCACTGTTTTGCATCACGTGAAAGAGTTCAGCTGCTTTTAGATCTGATTTCTCTCCTTCTCCTCTCCCGACCAGGCGGTAAACGGCAACAGCAGGATGCCAAAAGGAGAGAGAGACGCTGAGGTGAGGTGGCAAAGACAACAGGGAGGCTAAATAGAAGGAGCAGGAGGAACTGGTCGGGTCACAGCGAACTCTTCTTCCTCTGAAGAGGTTCAGTCAGGAGGAAAACAGACTCTCAAATCATGAGGAGAAATTGAGAAAAAGAGTTGTCGAGTCGTTTGAATTCGAGTGCGCCGTACTTTTATATTCTTTTTTTTAAAACACAGCACATATAAATCCCTTTAAATCTTTAATTAAAAACAAATGTCAGACTTCAGGAATGTCTTGTCGGTGGGGTCAGAGGCATGACTCTCTTTTGACTTTAGATTCATTTAACAAATAGTTAATAATCTGTTAATGTTCCCAGACTTTTATGAGTGAAATGTGCAGCCACTAACCCAGACATTGCTAATTGAACTACTGATTATTAGACTTAGATAGTTTAGAAAGAGACATTGAGAGATTCTAGTCATTCGGCTCGTCTACAAAGCGTCCACACCAGCAGCTAGTCATCCATCACCAGGTAGAGCAGCGGGAGTGAGTACACACAAGCAAAGAGAGCATTCTACAGCGGTCGGCGCGGCGGCGACGAGCTGCGAGGGTTCACCTCTCTGATTGGCTCAGAGTCGGGGGCGGGGCCTCGGAGGTCAACGGCAGGTAGCTCGGCTTCTGTAGTTTTCTCCAGACTGTGATGTTTCTGACTTTCAGAGTCGGTGCTCTGTTGCGGTTGTTCTGTTGTTGTATCCGCCTCGGGGCTCAGCGGGGGGGGCTTTATCCTGTCCTGGTCAGCGCTCTGTGGGGGTTTGGTGCCGCTCGGTTGCTGGGCCGTTTTGTTACTATCCGGGTTCTGGTTCTGCTGGAGGGACAGCAGGTAGGCCTGCTCCTGCTGCAACTGTCTCTGGAGCTTCTGGGCTTGACGCTGCTCCTCGAGCTCCCGCCATTTATACTCCTGAGTGCAGGAAGTGTAAAGTTCAACCAAAACCTCGCAACTTGAATTCCTTCTGGGATCCCCAAACATTCAGACCTGCTGCAGGCAATTTAGAGACTCACGTCCAGCTGATCTTCATGAGAGAAATGCATTAACAAGTAAACATGTTCTTCTTTCTGGAGAAACACTGTTCAGCTCATTCCCTAAACCTCGGATGTGGTCGGCAGCAGAACAACTGTAAGCCTCAGGGTGACTGTATGGAAGTGATTAAAGGGGGTTTGAGGGTTGTGTATTTTTTCTTTAATGAGGTCTTTTTCATGTCTCAGATTTAGAATTAATTTCATCTTTTTCTTGCGAGATTTACTGTAAAAAAATAAATTAGATAGTTACATTAAAACAGTTAAGGCAAAAACAGGCCTTTTGTCGACGCTATAGATTATAAAGATGTGGAGATATGGAGGACAGAACATGGCAAAATAAATAAATGACTCGGTAAATAAATAAATAAATAAACTGTAAATGCACCAAAAATAATATTAAAAATAAATGTAGGCATTAATTCATTGATAATATGTGTAATAAATTGATATTTCTGTTTTAATTTGCGTATTTATTTATTTATCTTTCTATTAATTCCTGTTCTACTCTTCTATTTAATTTTCCCTTTTATTTATTTATTTATATTACATTTTAAATGTATCTATTTATTTTTTGCATTTTTTTATTTGTTTATAAATGTATTTATTAATTAAATTGTAGGTATTTATTTATTTATGCATGATTTTCCCTTTGCATTTCTGAAAATAATATGAGAAATAAATGTAGGCATTAATTTATTGATAAAATGTGACATAAATTGATATATCTGTTTTAATTTGCTTCTTTATTTATTTATCTTTCTATTAATTCCCCCTCTACTCTTCCATTTAATTTTCCTTTTTATTTATCTATTTATTTATCCATCTATTTATTTATTAATTTATTCATTAGTATTAAATTTTAAATGTATCTATTTATTTTTGCATTTATTTTTTATTTAAAATTTGTTTATAAATGTATTTATTCATTAAATATGTATGTATTCATTTATTTATGCATGATTTTCCCTTTGCATTTCTGAAAATATTAAAAATAAATGTAGGCATTTATGAATTAATTGATAAAATGTATGTTTTAATGTGCTTCTTTATTTATTTACCTTTGTATTAATTCCCCTATCTACTCTTCTATTCCTTTTATTTATTTATTTATTTTTTATTAACTACTAAATTTCGTTTTTGCATTTATTTTTTATTAATTTATTCATTAAATTGTATATATTTATTATGTATCTATTTATCTATTTCTGCATGATTTATTTTATTTATTTGTTAAATAAGTTGTTTTTTAAGTCGAGTCAAAACATGAATAACTTTGGGGAGGTGTCTTGCTGTTTTAAAATGTCAAACATAAATGTTCAACCCACTAAAACAAACTAAAGTAACTGAAGCAACAGCAGCAGGCTTGTGGGGCAAATGTCCAAAGTGTCCATCTGTTAGATCAGTCGACTTTGGTCAAAGTTAAACCGCTGAACTATTAAATCAATAATGATTTTTATGAGTTTTCATACTTGTGCTTTTTGCCAGAAGCCACATCTAAAATATCAAGAGCTTGTTCAATGAGATGTAGATGATTTACTCTTCTAAATCTGTTCAAAGAACGTGTTTGAGTCCTTTAGATCAGCTCCAAACTTGTTTTTTCACACTAATGTTTATCAGTGTAGGAAACGGGGAGTCGATGATAAAGTGATGTGTGAAGCCTGGATATGAGTGGTCACATCCTTTCATTATATCAGTATCCTCTGTAACCCTCCAGAGGAGCACAATCCTTTAAAAGAGTCATACAGACCATTCAAAATAACCTGGAACATCTGGAATATAAAACCAGGGGAAGCCCTGTCTTCCAGTTGGATGACTGGTTTCCTGGTGACGACATCGCCGTCACGACGGGCCTGTAAACATCCCCACTTCCCCCCGCTTAAAAAACCTGAGAGCACTTACTACGCTTTAACGGCTCCCCGCGGATCTACAAAAGTCTTCAGTTAGTCCCAAAAAAACTCGATTCAGTTCACGTCGGAAACTCAATCAGGAAAGTTTGTGTAACGGAGGGATAATAAGTAGCTGCATTATGAAGTTTAACAACCTGGGAGATGTGGAAACATTAAGATACGACCTCTCGGGACACTAATGGAAATAACATGAGGGAAGTATTGTCGATTTAGAGAGGAAAGAAAGAGAGGGGATAAGGGCAGGAGGGATAATAGGGGCCAAATGAAATAGGAAAAACTCAGATATGAATGTTTTGGGAGGGCAGCCGGACACTCACCAGCAGCATGGCCTGTTCATGGAGCAGCTGCTGCTGCAGGATCTCCAGGTGCCTCTGCTCCTCCTCCAGCTGACGGCGGATGTACTCCTGTCAATCAAACACAGCCACCCACGTCCCCGTTAGCTCAAACGTCTTATCTGCATATATATAGCATCTTCATTATGAGGACGGGTCTGCAAAATGTGGTGCAACACACAAATGAGCAAGGATTTCATGATGTTGTGATGCAAGAATGAAATTCAATTGTATATTGTTGTGGGGTTTTTCACCAATCACTGCAATGTTCCACAAAGAAATAATCAAATTTAGAACCACTTTAAGCGCCAAAGTCAAATAAACATCAAGGCTCAATCTCAACAATCCAACTTCATGGTGGGAATGACTTTGTTTCCTGAGATCTAACAGATTGATGAGCACATTTCTTTTTATATTTCCAAAGGTAAATACAAAGAAAACAGTCCCACATTTTTGTGCAGTTTTTTTAACTCAAAAATAAAACATAAATAGAAATGGTTGTACCATTGTACCAATGGTTGTTGTATGGTTTTCAATTAAACAGGCAACTGTTCAAGCATTACAACAGCTTGACAGCTTTACAACACATGGGCCAGCAACACTACGGAGGACGGAACCTAAGAACCTAATAAATGAATAAATAATTACATTTGTAAAAATGAATAAATACTTTAAAAAAAATAAATAAAAAATAAATGCAAAAATAAATTTAAAAGTTCATAAAAATAAATAAATAAATTAATGTAAATTAAATAGAAGAGAAGACATATCAGGTAATTAATACAAAAGTAAATAAATGAGGAAGCAAATTAAAACAAATACCAATTTATGTTTCCTTTCATCAATTTATTAATGCCTTCATTTATTTTTAATATTATTTTTGGTACATTTAATGGCATATTTATTTGTTTATTGAGTCATTTATTTATTTTTATATATTTTATATTTACATAAAAAAAATACATAAATTTATTAAGTAAATTAAAAAATACATCAGTAGAAATAGTTGTACCTGAAAAGGTAGCTCTAACAAATAAGGTATCCTTTAAGAAAAACTAAAACTAAACTGAAAAGACATTGCCTGGTTAAAAAATGAATAAATATGAAATAAAAATGTATAAAATAAAAAAATAAAAAAATACCTGTACTGTAAAACTAAAACTAAATATATAAAAACTACAAATAAAACTTTCTGAAAAACTGGAACTAAACTCAAACTAAACTAAAATGTAACAGAAAAGTAAAAACTAAAATAAAACAAAAAATAATTGAAAATTTGAAAACTATTTTCCGCTAATTTTTAAATAAGATATAAACTTTTATTATTATATAATTATTATTTTAACGCTGAGTGTTTCTTCTGTGTGACTCTGACTCTACATAAATAAGATATAATTTTTTATTATTATATTATTATTATTTTAACGCTGAGTGTTTCTTCTGTGTGACTCTGACTCTACATAAATAAGATATAATTTTTTATTATTATATTATTATTATTTTAACGTTGAGTGTTTCTTCTGTGCGTGACTCTGACTCGTCGTACCTGTTCCCGGTCGGCCCTCCTCTTCTCCTCTTCGGCCCTCCTGCGCTCCTCCTCCTCTTTGCGGCGTCGCTCCATCTCCTCGACGCGTCTCTTCTCCTCTTGCTCGCGTCGGCGCTGCTCGCGCTCCTGCTGCCTCCTCATCTCGCGCTCACGCCGTTGTTGCTGCGGGCGGACACAGGAGGAGAGTTAACAGACAGTCAACAGGGTTCACGTCACAACCGACGGCGTCCTACTTCTGACTCTGTCTCGTCATATGTGACACAGAGCTCATGTTTTTTAGTATTATTATGATGTCGACAGCATAAGGGGTACAAACATGCACTATTCACATAAAATCCACAGGTTGAAATGGATATACTAATATACAGTATGCATACTAATGTGAATTCTTATAAATAAGAAATAGGGTCATATTAGAAACCCTTCATATGATGCAAACTGTGACGTGTTTTCTGTTTACATGAAGGACACCAGTATAGTTTATCAGGTTATTTACATATAAATAAATACCGACGGTGGACGAGCTGATGTGGCAGGATGAAGTTAAAATGTCAACGCTTCCAGCCGCGCATTGAGACGTAATTAGAGTAATATCTTAAGTCTGACAGGCAGTTATCTGATACGCGGCTCTCTAAGCAGACAGATGAAGAACTTACACTGATTCCTGTCAGTCTGAGTGAAAAGGTGCAGAGAAAGCTGCAGTATCATGTTACAGTATTACAGTATCATGTTACAGTATCATGTTACAGTAGCATGACGCGTCGTGTTTGTATGAATTCAGTGTTCAGGGCCGGTGCCTCCTCCTCAGCGTTGGTGATGTCATCCACTCTCCTCGTCGTTGAGGATGCGTGTAAGAAGCTTCATAAATAACTCACATCCTTCTCTGAAACAACTATTTTTAGTCCTATTATAACTTACAGAGGAACTCCTGGGATAATTCATAAATAATATATATATATATATATGTATATATATATATATATATATATATATACTTAAGATATGGTTTTCAATTACACAGGCGACTGTTTACAACCTGGTTTGTTTTAGTAGTTTGGGGCGTCACTGTTGTGGTCAGCTTTTAAACACATGGGCCAGCAACACTATGAAGGACGGAACCTAAGAACCTAATAAATAAATACATTTGTAAAAATGAATAAATACATTAAAAAATAAAATAATTAATATATATATAATTAAAAATATATTCAATAAATTTAAAAAATGGCAAAAAAAACCCAAATAAATAAATAAATGGAAATTAAATAGAAGAGAAGATATATCGGGGAAGTAATACAAAATTAAATAAATAAGGAAGCAAATTAAAACACTAATACCATGTCACCTTTTATCAATTAATTAATGCCTTAATTTATTTTAAATATTATTTTTGGTACATTTAATGGCATATTTATTTATTTATTTATTTATATATTGAGTCATTTAGTTATTTTAGATTTACATTAAAAATAAATACATAAATACATACATTTAATAATTAATAAATACATTTAAATATAAAGTAATAATAAATGCTAAAATAAATTTAAAAGTTAATAAAATTAAATAGATAAATAAATAAATGGGGAAATTAAATAGAAGAGAAGATAGATAGGGGAATTAATACAAAGGTAAATAAATAAGGAAGCCAATTAAAACAGAAATATAAATTTATGTAATTTTATCAAATAATTAATGCCTTCATTTATTTTTAATATTATTTTTGGTACATTTAATGGCATATTTTATTTATTTATTTGTTGAGTAATTTATTAATTTATTTAAGTTTCATCCTCCATACAACACAAGAGATATTTAGATATTAGGTTTAACTATTTTATATAAAATAAATTTGGAAAATCAAAGAAAAGTTAACACAACCAAAATGTCCTCTTCCTGCACTGCAGTGTCAAATATCACATTGATATTAATATTATTTAGATGCAGGTGTTGCTGCTCACCTCCTCCAGCCGCCTCCGCTGCTCCTTCTGCTGCTCGATACGTTTCTGCCTCTCGGCCAGCAGTTGGCGTTTGTACTCCTCCTGCTCACGGAGCTGCTGCTCCTGGAGGAGCTGCTGGCGACGCAGCGCCTCCGAGCGCTCCTTGTTCTCCTGCTGCAGCCGGATGAAGTCCCGGCGCAGAGTCGACTCGCCCGGCACATTGACGATGGAGCTGCACGGAGAAGGAGGCAACGAGAGGCTTTAGACGGTGTGTTAGCTCAAAAAACAGGTAATAAAAGCTCAAATGAATAAAGTGTGACTTCCCGACGTTGGGATGCTGAAGATTTGATGTTGTTGTTTTTTTTTAAATCATGCTTTATATTGTTTCCTTAAGAAAAATTACTACAACAACCTCAACCATAATAAATAAAATAATATGTACATATAATAAAGTATTAAAAAACAAGGGAGGAGAAAAATGGTAATAATAAGAACAATAATAATAATTAAAATTGAACAAATTAAATTAAAATATAATAAAAATGTAATTAAAAAATAATAATAAAACAAAAATAAAAAAAATAAGGATTTGGTGTTTTAAGTGGCACCACCAACATTTTTTTTGTAATATTAGAAAGTAACAGTTACATATCACTGGAAAGCTGCTGTTGAGCTCCGTCTGCCACTTCTAATCACAAAGAATGACAAAAGGGAAAAATACAAAAAAAAAATATTATGTTCTAAATAATAATTTCTGTATTTGTTTTGATCATATTATTTGATTTCATGTTGTGCTTTTGCTCCTCAGAACCTGTGGTTTGTTTGTGTGTGACTCTACCATACTACTACATGGTAGTGGTTAGCTTCTTGTGCTGGGAGAAGCTGTCATGTTTAGCTGGTTTGTTTTGCAGTTTGACCAGACAAATGTTCTGTATTCAGGTTTGCATACACAGAGAACAGAGAAAAAGAGGCTTGCAAGGCAATCAAAGCTGGTTTAATATGTGATCATGTATTCTCACCTCGGCTCTCCTTCTTGCTCAGAAGCCTCTTCCTCCTCTTCTTCACTGCCACTGTATTCATACTCCGTCTCATCTGAGGACAGCGAGGAAAAATATTATAACAGCTGTAAAGTAAAAGTCATTAAAATTTAAATCCTGCAACCCTCTGAACCCCACAACCCGTCAGCCGGTTTCAAAAGAAGACAAAAATTACACCATTTATCAGAGGCAGAAAGTGTAAAAACAGAAAATATCGACAGATTTTCTCATTTCTGACGGTCCTTGAATGAAGTGTGGATGACGATCAAGAAAAATAATCAAAATCGAAGCTTAAAATAGTGATATTTCATCAAAATCACTTTATTCTACTGTAAATGTCTCATTAGAAATTTCGCCAAAAATCAACTGTTTGCATGAAAACAGATCCCGTAAAAAAACATTAAATTCTGCGCTCTGCTGCGCAACTAGGAAGCTATGAATGACTCGGCTGAGGCCAACAGTCATGTGGCGAGAATTCAGTGAAACTTGGACTTTATTCAGAGGGTTAAAACGCTGCGTATATAAGAGCTACTGTTTTATCATAAGCCAACATTTAGAGACTTTCGTCTCAAAGTGTAATAATGGTAAACTCTTCAATGGTCCACTTAAAAATCAAGAAAATGTGTAATTGTATGTAACCTGTAATTTTAGGTTATGTTAAGTTTCTTTTATCGTTTCCTTTCCCGCTGATAAAAGCACCAAACATCCACATTTTGTAGAGCAGCTGCTGAGCTATTCCAGATGTTCATCCATCAGTTTCAGCATCAGACAGCATCAGCTCCGCCTCGGTGGACTCACCCTTCTCGCCCCTCTTCTTCTTGGTCCGGTCGATGTGGTCTTTGAGCTGGATGCGGACCTGCCTCTCGTTGGGCTGGTCCCGGATGAAGGGGTGTTTCAGCAGCTGCTCGGTGGGAGGACGCTGCGTGTAGTTCTTCACCAGGCAGCCCTCGATGAAGCTGAAGAACTTCTTTGACCTGTTGAAGGTTAAGATGTGACGTTTGGGGTGAAGATGTGCGTTACATTGGAGACGCTTTTGACGGAGAAGTTAAAGATTGAAAAGTAAAGCTCACCATTTTTTGGACTTGAGTCGAGGAGGAGGGTTTCTGGGGATGAGGAAGAGGGCTCTCATTGGATGCATGTCACACAGAGCTGGAAACAAAAGAGAGAAGTCAAAGTCATACATGCTAGACTGAACGTTCTTTCTAAAAGAACATGTTTATATTCCTTAATGTTCAAAAAACACTTTACTTTTCTCATAACGCCGCTGCAGCACTTCTTTTTACCATCTCTCTGAAACTACTTTGTTTGGGAGCGTGCCAAACTAGCCGTTATGCAGTTGTGTTACTTGGTGACATCACTACGTTACAGAGGAAAAGGTTGGACTTTTAATTAATGCGAGTAACTCCCTTTGGCGTGGACTTTGGGCTTTAGAACTTTGCAAAACATTTTACATGCACAAAAACAACTATATAACACACTAAAGGATCGGGGGAAAGCACAAAAGCATAATAGGTCCTCTTTAATGTTTAGAAGATGCCAAACAGAGCAGCATCAGGTGAACGTGGTGAGTACTTACGGGGAGCTCCCTCGGCCATCTCTATGGCCGTGATTCCACAGGACCACAGGTCACTCTGGAGGACACAACACAACATGAGTTAAATGAGTTAGTGTGCACGTTTCTCTCATTTATACACGTCTATTTCTACCAAGGAGTGGATGCATCATATCTCAGATAGCAGTAGTTCTCAGACTGTTTAAAATCTTATTACCAGACGCAATGTCACTAACTGCATTGTTAGTAGACGTAAACTGACGATGAGGAGGAGATTACATTACAGCTCGATTAGCTGCTGCCGTCTGCAGCGTTCTCCCTCAATACTGGACCTATTTCAGCATCACCATTAGTCACTTAGACACAAAAACATGGGAAAATAGAAATACAAAATTGGCATCTAACTATGACGACCATTAATTACGTAGCCGGGGAAAGAACGTAATATTCAGAGAAAACACTTCAAAGAACTTCCAAGATTAAAGTGGCAAATTAACGAGAAAAAAACTCACAGATTTGCTAAATTATAAAGTCATACAAAACCATTTTAATGCCAGGCACCGACTGAAATTCGCCGTTGTATCTGACCCAAACGTTAAAACAAGGTAAACACATCCACATGCAAACGTCCAAAACAAACGGCAGCTTTCAGGGGAGGTGTGGGGATTTTATTTGACTTTGTTTTTATTTCTTTTTTTCCTGGGAATCCTTTCTGTCACGTTCTCCTTTATAACGTGTGTGAAAATCTATTCATAGAGTCCCTGATAGATTGTAAAACAGATCCCGATGCATACCCTGTAGTCGTAGGTAGCATCTGGGTTTTCATCACAGGCGATGACCTCTGGAGCCATCCAGTACGGCGTCCCGATGAAGGTGTTCCTCCGACCGACCGTCCGGTCCAGCTGAGCGCTCACACCGAAGTCCACTGGGAAATAAAGGAGAGTTGACTAATCGAGACAAGACAAGAAACTTCTGAGAGACATCTCCGGTAAACACCGTCCCTAACCGGGTGAGACCGTCCAACATGACAGAACAACTCTGGTAATGAGAGAGCTGCACGGAGCCGACTCAGATGTGTTGCTGCGATATTCTCCGGCTCTACAGGCCCAGTTTGAATGAGTTTGAGTCAACACAACGTACCCAGTTTGACTTCAGCGTTTTCAGTCAGCAGCACGTTTTGTCCCTTGATGTCACGGTGGATGACGTGGTGAGCGTGCAGGTGAGCTAATCCCTGCAGGGACGAGAGAAAGAAACGTATTACATGCAGCACAAACCCACAGAAACAAACAACACTCACACTCTCAGAACATATTTCACTGTGAGTATGAAACATGAATATGAGGACGGACCCTGAGGATCTCTCTGGAGATGTAGGCGATCCAGTCCTCCTTCAGCGTGTTGCCTTTAGTGTTCTTCACCAGATCTGTGATGGAACCGGCTCCACAGAACTCCATCACCAGCTGGAGAAGAGACAACAGGAGACACGGATTCACACTCAGTCACTCACTCACTCCATCATCATCACACTGACAGTTACATCTACAGGAAGGTGCTGCACGCAGCATTTCACCATCAATAAACCATCAACACATTCATTTTGTAGTACAGCAACAGACGAGAGTCTCTAGTAGCTCGAGCTCTGCTTTTTTCCTCTTTTGATCAGATGTGGATGGAAATGTCAGAGCATCATTTTATAACCTGTGTGGGGATTACAGGAGTAAATCACCAGTTTCATTACAATACGATATTATAGATTCTTTCGGCAACGATATGATATTTGTTGATATCTGCCACCATACAATTTTGATTAGATTCAATTCAGGGACCTACAATCGATGTTTATTTAACACAACATTTATATAAACTCAGAAAAAAGCAACTAAAATATGATTTGACCATTTTATTACTGGGCTCTGTTGGAAGGAGGTGTATTTGGAAATGAATTAAAGGGACTGTATGTACGTTTTTACACGGTTAATTGTTTTTTTTTATCGTTTTTTTGTTGCCAACGTGTGAACAGGTTGTAACCTAACCTAAAAAATGAGACCTTCCACCCGGCAGTATATAAAGTAACTACCTTCACCAGCTGCAACATTAAAGTGATGAACTTATTAATGCATCACTAATTATAATCCAGTAATATTATACACTTTATTCTACGTAATGAGTAGTTTTACTTTAGGTATTTTAAGTGTACTTTGATGCTACTACTTTGTACTTTTACTTAAGTAAGATTTGGGGTTTCTTACTGTTTTGACCGAAGCTCGCTGCCGTCCAGGTAACGCGAGCACAAGCAACAGGACGCTGACTGTCGAGGACTTAACGGCCACAGGTGCGCTGTTAACAAGACATTTCTGATTCTAACAGAGTCCCTTTAATTCAATTTAATTAATTAATTAATTAAAATCAATCTCATGCTGGTCCACTTTGCTAGTTGCTCCATTTTTCTGCAAATGCAGGCGGTTAAGTTTCGGTTTGTTTATTGTCAGCAGGATTACAGAAAAACTACTGGCCTGACTTTCATGAAACTTGGTGGACGGGTTTATCATGGACCAAGTAAGAACCCATTAAAGTAGATCCAAATCACAAATTATTTTTCACTTTCATTAACATTGCGAGATAGGGCGTGGTCTTGGTGAGATAGGGCGTGGTCTTGGCGAGATAGGGCGTGGTCTTGGTGAGATAGGGCGTGGTCTTGGCGAGATAGGGCGTGGTCTTGGTGAGATAGGGCGTGGTCTTGGCGAGATAGGGCGTGGTCTTGGCGAGATAGGGCGTGGTCTTGGCGAGATAGGGCGTGGTCTTGGTGAGATAGGGCGTGGTCTTGTGAGATAGGGCGTGGTCTTGTGAGATAGGGCGTGGTCTTGTGAGATAGGGCGTGGTCTTGGCGAGATAGGGCGTGGTCTTGTGAGATAGGGCGTGGTCTTGGTGAGATAGGGCGTGGTCTTGGCGAGATAGGGCGTGGTCTTGATGGAGATCTGTGCTCTCCGAGCGCTCTTCTAGATTCACCTTTTTTCTGTTGCTTGTGGATTTCAGTTTCATTGCGCTACGTTGGGAAGTCTAGTTGATGAATGATTACTACAAAACGTTTCAGGAGAATTGAACACTCTGTTATCCTCACCCAGAGCTGGTCGTCGTGGCCCGGAGGACTCTTCTTGATGAAGGCTCCGTAGTAGGTGGCTATATTTCTATGGTGAGAGTACTTCTTCAGCATGTTGATCTCCAGCTTGATTTCCTCCTCTTCATCCTAGAAGAGAGACAGAGAAAGACGAGAGAGACAGACAGAGAGAGAGAGAGAGAGAGAGAGAGAGAGGAGTTAATATGTTATTATTACCTGTGAGATGATGAGGCAGGAATTATTTAGACTAATGGAACAGATCAAAACAATCAATAGAAGTTTATTTACTCCTCGTCAGGTTGTTTAAACTGGAGACACAGAGCAATGGCAATCGATTTAAATATTTAATCGCGAATAAAAAAGTCATAATATAACAGGAATAAAGTCAGAACTTTACGAGAAAAAAGAAAGTTACACGTAAAATTACTACTTTATAATATTATGACTTTATTCTCGTAATATTGCAACATTTTTATTCCTCAATGTGGCCCTAAAACTCCATCGTACCATAAACCTACAACAATGCTAAATAAAAATGAAAATGTAAACAAAGAACAATTATTTATTTCCATGTTTAAAACTCCACAGGGAGCCGCTGGAGAGGAGCTGAAGAGACGCAGGTTGCTGACCCCTGATCTAGTGTTAAAAAAACGTTAACATAAATCACAATAAATCAGAATACATATTGAATCGGTATTGGGATAGTAAAAAACATGAAAAGATAAAAGCAGTTTGATACGTTAACAGTGAAAATAAAACCAGTCCGTCAATGAAAGACGTGCTGAAGAGCCAAGCAAGGAACCAAACCGGTGTAATAAACGGATACGAGTCCAAACAAACATGCAGATAGTGAGCCGGAGCTGGAGGTGATAACGGAGCTCTGCCTCTCTCACTCTCTACAGGATATTACAGCACACACTCAGACACATCCAGCGCACAGACACAGAACAAGATCAAGCGATTATCAAGACGCCGTGACATTTATGCTTTGCATCGGCGTCTGATCCCGCGGGCCGCCTCGCCGCTGACATGACATGACATTTTTCACTGTTATTGCGGCCGGTCGATAAGCGGGAGCGTGACGGGCGGCTGCTGCAGCGGCGACCGGGACTCTGGAGCAAAGCGAGCGCCGTAGCAACCTCGTATGTCCACGGAGGGAAAGCTCCGAGGAGCTGAGAGGAAAACTGTTTGGCTTTTCATACTGAAACCGGTGACCTTTTGGCATTTTGTAGTAGCAGCTGTATCATTCACACTTTCTGTTAGCACAGCAGCACTTTGAGCTAAACATCGCCAACATGCTGACGTTGAGAGCGTATTTATATCCCCAGTGTAATATCCTCTTATATGACACATTAAACTACTACAAGGAACATTCATTTTGTGTTGATTCTGGCGGCCCCTGTGGATAAAAGTGGTAGTGTTTCCGAGCACCAGACTCCCTTTAGAAAACCTCTTGTTTTACTACAGCGGGGTCGGACAGTAAGGAACCAGTGTTTGATGGAAAATGGAAAATCAAACACTGCTTTGAAAAGAAAGCTGCTCTGTTTTGTGAATGTGTTACATAAAACCGTTGATCAATTTCTATGGAGTCAAAGGATTGCCATAAAAAAAAAAATCTGTAAAAGAATAAGAAAATAAATGTGGAAATATAAAAAATAAATAAATAAAAGAATATATAAGTAAATACAAAACGTGGAAATATAAAGAGAAATAAATACATTTGAAACTATAAAGACAAATAACAAAATATAATAGAATTATTAGCATTTTCTTTTGATTTTCTGATTTATTTGTACATTTATTTTTTGTATTTTTAAATCATATTTATTTATTTTTGCATATAAATTACTCTTTTTCTGTATATTTGTAAAACTATTATCTATTTATTTTATTGCTTTTCCCAATATTTTCCCTTTATTTTTATTTATTTCTCTTTATATTTCCAATTTATTTATTTTTAAATTTAAGTATTTATTCTTTTATGTATTCCTCTATATATTTCCACATTTATTTCCTAATTCTCTAATATATATATATTTCCATTTTTTTATTTACTTATTTATGTTTTTATGCACACTTCTGCAGATTTATTCGTATATATAATTAAATTAAATATTAAATTAAATTATATTTATTTATTTTTGCAAACAAATTACTCTTTTTTTTCTGTATATTTCTAAAACAATTATCTATTTATTTGATAGAATAATTATTCCATCCCTATATTTCCCCTTTATTAATTATTTTATATATATATATATATAAAATCAAACTATATATATATATATATTTCCATTTTTTTATTTATGCTTTTATGCTTTTATGCACTCCTCTTTATATTTCCACATGTATTTTCTTATTCTTCTGCAGATTTATTCTATTTATAGGACACTCCTATCCTATAACTCCATTATGGCCATCATCAAATGTTGCCAGGAACACTACACCGATGTGTTGTGCATTCATTTTACACCCAAACTATTATACACCTCCTTTTCTTCAACCTTCTCTTCTTCTCTTCATGTCATCTATCAACAAACATCAGCAGAAACACAAAGCAGCTAAACAAAAGAGACTCTGATCTTTGGACCAATCACAAGCAGAGCTCTGAGGAAGACGACACGTCACTGTTTTATAAGAAAATACAGTATCGTGCAACAGGACTGAAAACAGTTATATAATATTGTTAACAACAGAATTCAAAGTGGAATCTAAGTTATATAAGAAGGGTCTTTTAACATTAACGGCTGGTTTTAACGCAGCTAGGATAAATAATCCTTCAAACTGCCAAGACCTTTATATTATCTCCGCAGGTAGCTGCCTCATTCTGCCGGCTGTCAAAGTCAGTTTGTCTGTCAAAATGAGTATGAGTTGTTTTTTTAACACAGGAAATGATTGGTGTTAAATGCTGAAAATGAAAACACACACACACACACACACACACACACACACACACACACGTGTGTCTTATCGAGCGCTGCAGCTGCAGAAGCAACAGATGACGGGCAGCCGGCGACTCGGCTGACATTTCTGAGTCTGGTCCAGAGGTTAAAGGACCGCTCACCAAACTTCAGCCTTTAAAGATGAAAGAAGAATCCAACTAGGAGTCTATGAAAAACACCTGCAGCTCCGTTTCACTATCTCTAAAACACAGAGCACCCAGTAAACAGGATGTTTGGCCATCTGAACCTATTTATGATGATTTCAAAAGCAGCAATTTCTATGCCGTCAGTCATCTGGAGAGTGTTTTCAAACGGTAGAGGTGATATTTTGGAACAAAGCTCTTGTCAGAATCGAACTGTTTTGCACTTTAAAAGGCTGGTTCAGGTGTTTCTCAGTGTGGTTGTATGAGCTACTTCCCCATAGTGAGTGTATTACCTCCAGTAGATGGAGAACCAGCATGGGAGCAAAGCGATGTACTGCTGCAAGACAGATTTTAGACACCTAAAAAAATCAATATCAGTTTAAGTGAACGCTATATTTAGAATATGTTCACTACTTTACCTCGCTGTCAGACAGCCCTTTCTGACGGGGAATAGGCTTGCCGCGGTAGTTACACAATGTTCAGGCACACCGATTACATGACGTACCCACCGTAGTTTGTCTTTTTCTTTTTATAGAAATAAAACCCATTTAGTTTCGTCATGTTATCAACACATAGTCGGACAACGGACACTATACACTGAAAGTGAAAGTGTTTGATCCGTATGGATTTCATCAATTTCATGGGGTGGCTGTGGCTCAGAGGGTAGAGCAGGATGTCCACCAATCGGAAGGTCGGTGGTTCGATCCCCACCCCAGCTCACATGTCGATGTGTCCTTGAGCAAGACATTTAACCCCAAATTGCTCCCGAAGGCATAGCCATCGGTGTGTGAATGAAAGCGTTATTTAAGTCCAAGTCCATTCCATTTACACGCGGGACAAGAGAGAGTTGACAGACAAGACGACGGCAGAGGATTTGGTGTCAAAGCAAAATGCAAAAGCATCTGGCAATATTTCCGATTCAAACCCAATCCTATAAGGGAACCATAACGTCAATGAGGCAATCCGTGGTGGAAACCTGCGGCCAGACACACCGCCACCTGATGTTAAAGATCAAAGTCTTTTCTTTTCTTGTAAAATGTCCAGTGTAATCTGTAACACCGGTGTTGTCACAAGTTTATTAACCAGTAGGAAAATGTCCTCACCATGACATCCCTAACGGAGAACTAAAGCCTTTATATCCATCTCTTTTCAAAGCCACCAGACTTTATTCACAATAATAGTGATTTTACCTCTCAGAACAGGGGAGTTGCTGGTCTACCGCTGCCGATCGGTTAGTTTGTTCGTGTTATTGTGTGTCTTAAATTAATCTGAACTAACCCTTTAAAACATCAAAGTCACACAAACAAACTGACCGATGGAGGCAGCGGTAGACCAGCAACTCCTGTGTTCTGTGAGGTGAAATTACTGTTTTTGTGAATGGAGTCTGGTGGCTTTGAAGAGAGAATAGATAACGACTTCAGCTCCCCATCAGAAAGGGCTGTCTGTCATCTACTGGAGGTAATACACTGACTATGGAGAAGTAGCTCATACAACCACACTGAGAAACATCCAAACCAGCCCTTTAAGTTGTTATTACTGTGACAGAAGTTTAAGTATATTTCCTGCTGTTTGCTTTAAGGAATGCCTGCAGTGTTTCAGTTTCTTCATGCTACGCTTGTTTTCTCATGAGAGGTTTCAGGAGGCAGCAGGTTTCCATGAGAGGTTTGTTTGCCTGTTATTCATTTTGCGTTAATCTGCTGCGGCTGCTCAGAGAGTTCAGCGGGAGTTCTGACCGTCCGTGAAGATGACGGGGTCAGTCGGTCAGCCGGCCCGTCAGCCAATCCGCTGAGTCACCGTTAGTCAGCCAGCCAGTCGGTTACTGCTTCAGCCAGGCAGCCGGTCATTTCACCAGGCAGCTAGCCAACCAATGAGAGAACAAGCCAACAAACCAGACCGGTCCTTCTGTTGATCCACTCATCAGCAGCAGACCATCAGCAAAGTGAGCCAGCCGACCCGTCGGTCAACCAATCAGTCGGTCAGTTACATAATTAAAAACAGGAACGCACTGAAGACCTTAAAGAGGAAACTAAAAGATGCACAGACCAACAGAACCTTCTACGGTCAACACGACATCCCATCGCCCACAAATTGTTGGTCATGTGAACGTTTTTGGAACAAGTCAGCATAATTACAGATGAGGACAGACTGGAGGAGAAGGAACGCTCTTACACGTTATTCACCGTGAGATGAATAAAGGTTGAGAATAACAGCTTAAAGACGGGAAGAGAGGAATCACCTCAGTGGACTAAACATTGCGTTCCTTAATATGTTCAGAGCAGCAGCAGCAGCGGACATGAGAAAACATACACCCCAATGAAACATCAGCTGGTGATGTTTAGAAGAAAACAGACATGAGGTGAAGTCACGTGCCTTGAAATAAAATATATATTAGAGAGAAAAGAGTGTGAAAAGGTGGCCTCTAGTGCAGCATTTATTATGTTATTAATATATCATAATTCTTTTTTTTTTTTTTTACCTTTTTCAGACATTGTTTAGACTTTTTTTTCCCCAACATTTTTCCAACTTTTTTTTTTCAGACATTTTTCAGACTTTTTTTACGGATATTTTTCAGACTTTTTTTTCCCAACATTTTTCTAACTTTTTTTTCCCAACATTTTTCTAACTTTTTTTTTCAGACATTTTTTCATATTTTCTTTTTTCAAAAATGTTTTCAGACATTTTTCATACTTTTTTTTTTATTTA
>CAKAOI010048384.1:0-20355 GCA_916701655.1 Sebastiscus albofasciatus | reverse complement strand
TGGATAACACCATTATAGCAGTGATGCCGTGCACAGAGACGCCACTGAATTCATTCAGCAACTCCTCGACTACAACTGAGCCAAAGCAGATATAAATAACACAAAGCACATAGATTCTACAAAGGTTTTAGTCAGGATAGGACCAGGAGGACTCTCCGTTTGGCACACTTGGATACCCAAAGTGTGCCAAATAGGTGTTCTACCTCTTGAAAGGGAATCTGGCTCTAAAATACTCCTGATATCCACTACAGGAGGCTATGAGCACACAATGGAGCCTTTGGCCACGACATCTACCCTGAGCATCATCACATTCTACCATTGTGCATCATCACATTCTACCATTGTGCATCATCACATTCTACCATTGTGCATCATCACATTCTACCATTGTGCACAGTAGAAAATTAATAAAAAAATAACTCAATTGTATAATTTTGACTCCAAATGATCCGGTAGAGGTTAAATTCACTCCCTCATTGATGGAAACACTGGGAAAGTTTGGACTAGATGTGTCTTTGAAAAAGTGAAAAGTGATACTAAACTTCTAAGTAATCTATAACTTAAGATAAAAGAAGTTCTGAGAGTCACTTTAATTAAATTACACGTCTTTCAAACTATTTCGGTGCGTTTATTTCGTCAGGGTTAGGGTTAGGGTCAGGCGGTTTGCGGCTCCATAGTGCTCCTGCCGGTAGCCCATCAAGTTCTTCACAGATCTAGTCTCTTAATTTTGCTCTCAAAGTGCACCGAGTTGATGCATTTAAAGGAACTCTGTGTAAGAATCAGAAATTGCTTGTTAACAGTGACACCTGTGGCTCCGAAGTCAACGACAGTCAGCGTGGAGGTTTTGTTGGAGTGTGAGTTGTGGTGGGGGCTGGTCGACACCATTTCTAACCGAACGTTAACTATGGTTGCACACTGTTAACCCTGAAGCGGAACTGAAAATAAGGGCATTTGTGAGCGTGCATGATGTCACATCTGTTGGATTGTCTCGGAAAACAACGGGCCCGCGTTCTATACATTAAAAGTCTACAGGCTGAGAGAGAAAATTCAGAAAGTCACCGGTGTAGCCTGCTGTAATTTGTAGCGTAGCAGTGTATGTAAATGTTTCCTTTGGTTCATCCCAGTTTACTCTGGCAGAGTAACAGTCACAATGTTCCTGACACTGGGGATGAATTCTCTGAGGTCTTACCTATCCATAGAGACCAACATCACGCAGATAGACCTGCTGGTTGTGGAGATATTCTTCATTTATGTTGTGTCTGTCTGTCTAGAAGAACCAAACCTCCCAGCAGCCTACAGGGCTGAAGAGGTTAGTAGTAGCGTTTGTATATCACAGTTTGGGTTCTTTGGGTTCAGTTTTGCATCCCTAATACACACAATGTTAGTAGATATTGTTGGTTTGGGTGTTAATAGAGAATATCACCGCTCTCCCGCTCTCTCTCTTCATCAGTTGCTTTTTTGGGCATATTTCTAAAAGCAACAGAACCTCTTGTTGTAATTTCTGATCCATCTGCTGCTCAGTTTGGCCGACCGCCAGCACCAATCTAACAGATCAACCCTACGTGTGTGTAACAGCGAAGCGCTACTGTAAGACGTCGAGCCCGGCCAGCAGTACGACCAGCAGCTACGCTCCCAGCAGCAGCAGCAGCCTGAGCTGTGGAGGAGGAGGCGGAGGAGGAGGAGGTGGTGGAGGAGGAGGAGGAGGAGGAGGAGGAAGCAGCGCCAGCAGCACCTGCAGTAAGAGCAGCTTCGACTACACCCACGACATGGAGGCGGCCCACATGGCGGCCACGGCCATCCTCAACCTGTCGACGAGGTGCAGGGAGCTCCCGCACGCTCTGGGAGGGAAACCCCAGGACCTGCTGACACAGGTAGTCTGGGGCGGCGTGCACACACACAGCTGCTTTCATACACGTCACACTCACACATCACGGCAGCAAATAAACAGCACCCAGAACGTTGAGGATATTCTCTATTAAATATGAGATGCTGAAGGTTTACCTCATATTTAGATTTAATCTGTGTCTCGTGACTTCCTGAAGAAGAGCTGTGACCAGTTTATCTACTCGTTGCTCAACCACCGTTATGTGTTTCCCGCCACACCGGTGACCATCAGATCTTTACTGTCTCCATCAGAGCCCGGTCGGCGACCTGGACGACGGCGGCGGGGTGGACGTGTCCGGTCAGCCCGGCGGTCCGGAGGGCAGCGGGACGGTGTTGACCCCCCTGCAGCCGATGTCGCCCCAGCGGCAGGCTCTGCTCAGCAGCCGCTGCTACCAGCTGAGCGAGGCCGACTGCTGGGACCTGCCCGTCGACTACACCAAGATCAAACGCCTGGGGGACGAGCACGACCACAAGGAGGTAACGGGAAGCTCCACGACACAGAGACCACATCATCATACAACATCATTATACTAGTTATAGTTCAACAGACATCTTACTGAAAAAAGGTATTTTAGATCCATCAGTGAGTTTATACTAGGGCTGTCAAAGTTAACGCGATAACGCCACTAATTTCTTTAACTCATTAAAGCATCTTGTGAATTTCAGGTTGTAGCGGCTCAGTGTTAAAGCTAGAGTGAAGATCCTGGTATCATATGGAACTATAAAACCTGATGGATCCATCGGTACCATCCAGGTCAGACTAGCTGGTCATGAAGGAGGTTCAATAACGCTCCGAAGTTACACTAAATTTTGGCGATGAAAAACTGTCATGTCCATGTTCAAAGGGGTCCCTTGACCTCTGACCTCCAGATCAGTGAATGTGAATGGGTTCTCTGGGTACCACGAGTCTCCCCTTTACAGACATGCCCACTTTATGATCATCACATGCAGTTTGGGGCAAGTCATAGTCCAGTCAGCACACTGACACACTGACAGCTGCTGTTGCTGTTGGGCTGCAGTTTGACCTGTTCTGGTTGGAGCAGATTGTTTTATGCTAAATGCAGAACCTGTGAGGGTTTCTGATCAATATCTGTTATTGATCTGTGTTGTTAATTGATTTACAATAATAAATATATACATACATTTTCATAAAGCAGCATATTTGTCCACTCCCATGTTGATAAGAGGATTAAATACTGGACTAATCTCCCTTTAAGGTACATTTTGAACAGATAAAAAATGTTTTTTCAATCGATTGACAGCTCTAGTTTATATCTAAAGGACTTCAGCAGTTTGTAAATAGATTCATTAATGGATTATTGGTTCAGTTTAAACTGTTGAAAAGTTCAGAGATGTGAGAGAATAAAATCACTTAACTCTAAACCTTTAACTTTTCATTTAAATACGAACGTTAACGTGAATAAGTGACATGAAAAAATGTAAAAATGTAATAATTTTCAGACCAAATTGAAGCTGTAAATGCTGCTCGTGCTCCACACGCTGCCCTTACAGTTCTGATTAAAGGCTTTAACAACCCTAATTTAATATTTAGGAAGCCTGTCCTCTAATCATGCCAAGTGAGGATAATTTGAAGCATGAAATTGAGAGATTTAAGGAACCCAGAGTTTATATTAAATAGATTAAGAGATGATTATGCTTTATAAGCCATTTAAAAAGGGGATGCTTGTCCTCTGATGCAGAGCAGAAGAAAAAGCACCACGGAGAAGTTGTGGACTTATTTTGTGCGAGGGCGTACTCTTGGTTGCTGCTGCGCATCGGTTTTGCATCACTTTACATACATAAGAAGAGAAGAGTTTGGAAAGGTCCAGCATGTGTGTGTACGTACGACTTCAGTAACCAAAAGGAATGAAAACTGCACAGAACCACGGAGCTTTGCCAACGTTGGACATCACAGCTCAGTTCTTGTTGTTATTCTGCACCCTGGAGCCTCTAAAGAGAGATCTGCAGCCAAATAACGATAGAAACCAGAGACACATGTAGATGCTGTAAGAGACAAGATGTTGAGTTTTAAAAACTTTAATAAAAAAATAAGTAAATGTGTCACAGCCGGCGTAGAGACGAGTTTAAATGTTCTAATTGACAATCAGGCAGCATGGAGCTAATCCTAGATCAGATCAGCATTCATCTAACCTCTGAAAATTACACTTAAGAATGCTCTAAAAAAAACAATGGAGACAGTTGTTTGCTGAAAGAGAAGACGCATGTTCAAGTGACTTCATTTGTCTTTAAAGCAAAGTGGGAACCTAACTCTCTGAGAGCCACAATAGAGACGTTTTAGTCGTCTTGAGGGGGTCCAGGGGGTCTTTAGGGGGAGATAGCAGGTCAACAGTAGATGTCACATAGAAGTGGTGTACATCATCTGAAAGATGAGAATAATCCCTCCAAAATACCACATTAAGACGCCAATGATCGAGATTTGATTTGGTGTCAAAAACGTTTGACATTTTGGAGATTTCTGCATTTTTCAGCGATTGGATGGTGAGCAAACTGCTCAGAAACCCCCTTATTGTCAATCTAGCTAGGAAAGCCATCCATCCTCTGAATGCTCTAGGTCTCTAGTCTGATCCATCCATCCTCTGAATGCTCTAGGTCTCTAGTTTGATCCATCCATCCTCTGAATGCTCTAGGTCTCTAGTGTGTCGCTGTAAAGTTTCATGAGGCTGTGATTATCCTAGAGGTCACCACAGGTCATTTTATACAGTGAGGTCAAGTTTCAAAAAATGATCACTCCTAAATATTTAAGACCCAAACAGTTAACATTTAAGAGACCTCTGAAGCTTAAGAGCATTTTTAAGCCAAAATAAATGCAATAAATAGCATTTATTCTGAAGTTTGTGAGCGGAAGTAAACCTCTTAAGTTTGAAATGTGACTGTTAGCAGTGTGCTGACTAACCCTGGTTGATGGGATGGACTCAGTGTGCTGATGGGATGGACTCAGTGTGGTGACTAACCTGGTTGATGGGATGGACTCAGTGTGCTGATGGGATGGACTCAGTGTGCTGATGGGATGGACTCAGTGTGCTGATGGGATGGACTCAGTGTGTTGATGGGATGGACTCAGTGTGCTGATGGGATGGACTCAGTGTGGTTGATGGGATGGACTCAGTGTGTTGATGGGATGGACTCAGTGTGCTGATGGGATGGACTCAGTGTGCTGATGGGATGGACTCAGTGTGCTGATGGGATGGACTCAGTGTGCTGATGGGATGGACTCAGTGTGCTGATGGGATGGACTCAGTGTGCTCTCATGTGGTGGGAAGCAGCACTGCAGCAGCTCTGACTGAACGCTTCAGGAGCCGGAGCACGCTGCATTAAAATGCTGAATTACACCACTAATACACAAGTAAAACACGATAGATCATCTGCACGCTTTAAATCCTCGCAGATCTGATATCACACGGAGCAATCCATGCAGCAAATTGCTACATTTGCCTCGTTGGATTTAGAGCGCCGGAGTGAAAGGTTTTAATCAGGAGAGTAATTGCGTTCGTTAATGAAGCACGACATTGCAGAGGAGGCCGCGAGCCTGCAGCTCGCCGGGCTGATGGGATTTCTCTCCAGACGGTCCTGAACGATTTCTGCTCCCGACTGAGGAGGTGTGATGTGTGGACTGCAGAGCAGACTGCAGCGTTCACTCACAGCCAGCGAGGATCCCGTTCACCGGGTCCAACTGGTGCAGCGGGACGTTGGACTGGTTACCTGGGAATGTTTGACTGAAGCATCACCATGTGTCAAAATAATCAAATAATACACAACATAAAGAACAAAAAACTCTCGAATCCAGCCAAACAGTATAGTTAGGAAATGATCAGGCTGTCCTACTATAACAGGGGTCAGAGGTCAGCAACCTGCGTCTCTTCAGCTCCTCTCCAGCGGCTCTCTGTGGAGGTTAAACATGGAAATGAAGACCTGTTCTTTGTTACATTTACATTTTTATTGATCATTGTTGTAGGTCTATGGTCTGACGGTACGACGGAGTACTAGGACCACATTGAGGAGAAAACATACATCTGAGATTTAGAGAATAAAGTCAGAATATTATAAAGTAGTGATTTTACGTGTTATTTTCTTTTTTTCTCGTAAAGTTATGACTTTATTCTTGTTATATTATGACTTTATTCTATAAATCTCAGATGTTTTTTCCCTCAATGTGGCTCTAATACTCCGTAGTACATTGTGTCTTTGGCCCTCACTGCATTAGACTGATATACTATATGCTTAGACTATAAACTGAGTTACCTTCATCACAATGATCTCATGTTTTGCGGCTCCAGACAGATTTTTTATTTTGCCTAAAATATCTCTTGATAGTAAAGGTTGCAGAGCCCTGGCCTATAATAATAATAATAATAATAATAATAATAATAATAATAAAGCAGCGATGAACGAGCTCTCGCAGCCTAAAGCTCACCATCTTTACAAGGAAGCATCGTCAGTCTTCAGGCTTTTCTGACCTAATTTAAGGCGCTGCGACTATGAGACAAAACTGACATGTGGACGTTCTCGGGCTGAGAATCTTATCACGCTGATGATACATTTGGAGCAGATTGGTTGATGTACGCCACGGCAACGTCCTTCCATAAAAACCCAAGCTTTTCATCACAGAGCTCGTAAGATAGTTTTGACCACATTAGAAGTCGGGTTAAATCTCTGGGAGTTTGTTAAAGTGCAGCACATGGAAATGGCAAAAGAAACAACCCAAAATTAAAAATGGCAAAATATCCTTCATTCAGTCTTTCAAATGAAAAATCTACCAGTGTTCAAGAAAGTGAGATCAGATCAGAACAACATTTGATGAGATGAGTATTGTTTGTCCGAGCTCATAGTGACGCGTCGTAGTCTGCTTATTTCTCGTCCCTACACCAGAGCGACGAGCTGGATCCCTTCCAGGAGCTGCTGGACGAGCAGCGCTACCCGGCCGAGGTCACCATGCCGAGCCCCAAACACCACAAGTACCCGGCCTGCAAGGAGAGCAAGAAGGAGCTCATCACGTAAGACCCGATCACACCTCGAACCTCAATCACACGGCGGACATAGAAACATATATTTAGAAACATAACTCAGTAGCCAGACGTAAGAGAAGATTCATTTAAAGCTGCTCTTCTGACTCGAGGGAAATCATTGCACCAGTCAGCCCAATGTTTGTTAAAGTTTAAAAGATTAAAAACCTTTATTAAATTGTGAAAACAGGATTCAGAATCAAGTTCTAAAGTTTATGTCTCTCTCCTCCTGCAGGTTGTCGAGCTGCCAGCTGGCCGACAAGAACATCCGCGGGATGATGACGACCAACGCACAAGACCTCAGGTGAGTCTGCGAGGTCAAGACCGCTAAACAACACCAGAGCTGTGGTCCAATCACAGACTGTATATATGAAGAGGACGTAGTCATCATGGACTGAGGTTTTGAAACATGGAGTTCAACATTTTGGCCGTCGCCATCTTGGTTTTTTGCAACCAGAAGTGACACGAGAGGGAGGAGTTAAATACAGCCAAACGCTGAATAAGACGTTTTTAGGCGACCACAATGTTACAGTTAACTGTGATGAAGTGAAATCACACTGTGAAAGACGAATACACCGACCAAAAGCAACAAAGGTGTGGTCATGGCACGCGTTTGCCTTGCACATCATTGTCATTCATACACCATGTGGTGAGATGGACTGGTCAGTAACATCCGCTGTAGCCTAGTGGAAGAGCAGACGGATTCTCTGAGCACCCGGCTGTCCTTTCCTGAGTTCTTATGAATTCTCCATCACATCTTTCCTTCACCTCATTTTCCATCGAGCTCAAGGAAAAGTGGTTAGGAAAAGACATGTTTTCGACCGCAGCCCAGGTCTGAGCAGTTTGGAGGTTCAGATGGAGTCCAAATGGGGGTCTAGTCCGTGGTTCAAGACCTCGTTAAACCCTCTGTGTGTTTGTTGCCTCAGGTGTCCGACCCCCGGCTGCGATGGATCTGGACACATCACTGGAAACTACGCCTCCCACAGGAGGTACAGTAACCACGCCTCCGACCACGACTTGTCTACAGCCGTGTAAATACAGCACTTCACTGTCCAATTATGTCTCCTGTCCCGCAGCCTGTCCGGTTGTCCACGAGCCAAGAAGAGCGGCATCAAAATCCTCCACAGCAAAGAGGACAAGGACGACCAGGAGCCAATCAAGTAAGGGTTCTTTATAGCTTTCATGTAACGTTTCAGGAGGAGAATTACGAGAAAGTTTACCCTGGAATTAGTCATTTTTGCTAATTTCATTCCCTCAATTTACTAAATGATCTATTTCATGGAAGACGGCCATCTACCTTCATCACATCCAACCATAATGTTCTGTTTCACAGCCAAAACCTGAAGTATCTCAGTCCAAGATCAAAATCAATCCAGAGTAAACCCAAACGGTCTTTGGCGAGAGGACAAGGAGGAACAGAAAGAAGATTAACACTATTAATGTTAAGATATTAATGAGCTCATTTAAGAGCAAAGTTTTGTATCTTGAGGACATTAGTTAAAACAACGTATTCTCATACAAAGTATGATATCTCACGAAACGTTATTCCACATTTTTCGTGCGTTTCCTACGAATGTCCAGCATCAAGTTCCGCTCCAGTCTTTTCAAAATAAACTTCTGTTTTCACAGGAAACGGTTTAGTCAGGATTAAGCAACAAAACCACCGAGTTCGACTCAAACACCAGTCTCGTTGGCGAATGTGCCCGCCTCCCTGCGCGGCGTTCACCGCTGTTTATACTTGTTCACAATTATGTGGATTACATACAAATTGATTTCGTGGGATATATATTCAAATTACAGTGCATTGACTTTTCGTAAGTTTCGCAGTAAGAACAGCCTGATTAAAAACAGATTTATTTTTAGTGAACAGTTTCTAGTTAGACTCCCAGCAGACACTGAGCTGCATTAGAATTATTTGTAGGAACGTTTCTGTCAGTCTGATGAATCCAAGTTCAATATTAACTCTCCTTTTTGCTCCGTTCTGGTCTCCACCAACCGACAAACATAGATTCCTTCACCTTCACATTTGTTCCCCTCATCAAGCTGAACTCAATACTCCATAAAAACAAAGCAAGTTTATTAAAAAGAAAAAATCTTAAATATCACATTGACGTCAGGATTCAGATGCTTAACGCAGTATTTTGTAATTGAAGCACCTTTGGCAGCGGTTAAAGTCTTCTTGGGTATGACTCGACAAGATTTGCACACTTGGATTTGGGGATTTTCTGCCTCTGCCTGTCTCTCAAGGACGTGAATGAAAACTGATGAGTAATAGTTTATGCCCGAGATTCACTCAAGTTCACGCCAGAGGGGTGAATTGTTCTTATTATTTAACAATGAAATGCTGTTGCAGTGAGGGTATTTATTTTTTTAAAAAGTCACCAGAATGCAGGAAACAGTCTCGAATCTCAGATCTTTCCCCCTCGACCCCGAGCTTTGGTTTCCAAATCCTCCCTACTTTTGAGGTCTCAAGGTTGGCGAGTGTGGTGCTGTTGTCCTGTTGGAAGGTGAACCCGGTCTCACATCATGACTTTGCTCTTGTTTGCTCGGCTTTCTCTCAGTGCTAACCAGTCCCCTACCGCTGCTACCGGAAAAACAAAAACAAAAACCAGCTCGCGTTATGACCCTGCCACCACCACGCTTCACCGTTGGGATGGCATCGTGCAGGAGATGAACAGTGCCTGGCTTCCTCCAGTCATGACACTTATCTATTCTTATTATATAGGTTTTTAAAGGTTTTAAAGTGAGAGAGCAGATGCATTTAATTGCATTCAATCTACATCTGTTGAGTCTTAGATTCATCAGACCAGAGAATCTCAGTCTGAGAGTCTTCTCAATCAGCTTTACTGTGTTTGACTGAGGAGAGACTTCCGTGTCGTCTTTCTGGAAGTTTCTCCACACAAGATCTCTGGAGCTCAGCCAGCATGATGGTCAGGTTCTTGTTCACCTCTCTTTGCCCTTCACCCCTGATGGCTCAGTTTGGCTCTGGTTGTTCCAAACTTCTAACATTTATTAGAGTTATGGAGGTCAGTGTGTGTTAGGAAACCTCCAATACAGCACAAATGTCTTGTTTGTGTCTCTGAGCTCTGCAGGCAGCTCCGTCCACCTCATGTCTTCTGAGTCCTTATATATAGACATGTGTGTGCCTTTCCTAATCCAGTCCAATCAGCTGATTTTACCACAGCTGGACTCCAATCCAGCTGCAGCAACATCTCCCTGATGATCAGGAGGAATGGGAGGCACCTGGGCTGAAGTTCAGCTCTCAGAACAAAACCTCGGAATATTTGTGTCAATGTGATATTTCAGTTTTTTTAATACATTTCCAAAAATCGTTGCTTGAGTGTTTGAAAAGTTATTTAAATTAAAAACGTATCGAAGATTCTTCCTGATGAAACCTGATGATCTTTGTGTGTACTGATGTCGTCTTTCTAACTTTAGAAATAGAAATGATAGCAGCCTCATTACGGTGACGGCTCTCTATCTGTCACGCTGTGGACAGATTCATCCATCTACCCTCTCTTAAAATGCTGCCTGTGTGCGCTGACCTTTCTAACTTTAGGAAAGAATCTTTTAGCGAGGAGCGGTGGTCAGTCCTCCACTTCACCTCCCAGCTCCCAGCAGGCCGAGTCCACGAAAGGTTAGCACTAGTGAGCGTCTGACATTTTCCTTAAAGCAGAGCCGTAATGTTAAGCCAATACGACCTTGTGAATAATAAGTTCAGCTGGTGTCAGTCTGCAGCCAGCTGCTGCTGCTGTTCACATCCGCCATCATCGTTAACAGTGGAATCATAATTAAGCTTAACCTGAGCTCGGCTGGGGAGCGGCCTCGCCGGCGCTCGGCTCATTCTAATCAGCACAAATGTCACCGCGGAGGGCGTTTTGGGATGCAGGAGGCAGAGCGGAGGGTCTGGAAGTTGAAGGTGAGGAGGTGAATCCTCCCTCCATCAAATCAGTCCTGAACACATACTTCTTTTTAAAACTACACAAGTGTGATTTTCACGTTTTAGCTCAACAAGTTTTGGTGAAATATTTTCCAAAAGTCAGTTTTTAGCTGAGTTTCCTTCCTTCCAGACAGCCGTTGGTTTCAATTCATTTCCTTTAAAATCAGCTTGAGACTTCAAACCTGCTGCAGAAAGTTAAAACATCATAACCAACATCTTTATCTGATTTGTCAACGTCACGTCATCGTTGCTTGGTGAAACATTCACAGCTCTCTTTGAGGAAACGTTTTCATTTCTCCTTGGTATTACAAAGCTGCAGTTTGACTGATATTTTGTCGACATACGTAGTGTATCAGTTTTCTGTTGGTAAAGAATTTAAAAGTATGTATCTTTTTTTGTATATGTCCTGCAGAAATTGTATATAATGAAGTACGTAAACAATCTCGGTTGACATGAATTTCTTGCTTTGAGAAGAGACGATAAATCTTGTCCTTGAACGCACCGACCGGGAAATTCTCCGTGCTGGTTAGATAACTAAATGTAGACTGCGATGGATTCCCTATCTCAAGCTGCTTGACGCGTCTGTGTTTGCTCTTCCTCTCAGGTGTCCGGTGCCGGGCTGCGATGGACAGGGTCATGTGACGGGGAAGTACGCCTCCCACCGCAGCGCGTCAGGCTGCCCCCTGGCGGCGAAGAGGCAGAAGGACAGCTACGTCAACGGCTCGCAGTTCGTCTGGAAATCTGGCAAGACGGACGGCATGAGCTGCCCGACCCCAGGCTGCGACGGCTCGGGACACGTCAGCGGGAGCTTCCTGACCCATCGGAGGTGGGCGTGGCTCTGTGTCATTCTGTTTCAACGTTTATTTTATTATTACTGTTTTGATTGAAAGTTAACCTTACAATGCTTATCCTGATGACCATTTTGCTCTAACATTTCCTTCCTTATTATTAAAATTAAAATCAACAGTGACTTTCTAACTTGCAGCAGATTGATAGTCCACCGCAGTCAAGCTTTCGTCAACGTGCGTGTGTTTTATTCCAGTCTCTCCGGTTGTCCCCGGGCCACCTCGGCCATGAAGAAGGCCAGGATGAGCGGCGTGGAGATGCTGACAATCAAGCAAAGAGCAAGCAAAGGTCAGAAACAAACCCCTAACCCTGACCCAAAACAGAGAAAGATAAAACTATTCAATTCTAATTAAATGTTCTTTTTCTGTGTCAGGCATCGAGAACGATGAAGAAATCAAACAGCTGGATGAAGAAATCAAAGATCTGAACGAGTCCAACAATCAAGTGGAGTCCGACATGATAAAACTGAGGACACAAGTAAGACGCCGTCTGACCGTGTGTTTTTACTGCAACATAAATACATATATGTATGCATGTATGTATTACAAAGTATTTTTGTTATCTGGGTAATTATTGCCAGTTGTAAGGGTTTATATCAAATATAGAAATTAATTCATATGAGGAACATTTGTGAAGTGAATTCACCGCAGGACAAGGACAGACAGGGGACTTTTAACTTCCAACCTTTCACAGATGATGCAGCGTTTTACACACAAGATCTGGCAAAATGAGAGAATTAACTAAACAACAACTAGGCCTTTATTTAAAACAAGTGTATATTACCAGTCTCGTCTCACCAAATTTAATTAGTTTACGTACTTATTTTAAGCCCAACCATGAAGTCTTCCTTTACCCTAACTAAGAGGTTTTCTTGCCTGAACCTAACTGCAGATGTTTGCGTGACATATAAATGACACGCGAAAAGCGGCGTACAAATGACGCACTAATGACACCTCTGAAACTAATGTTTATGTCCTCACAGAAATACTGTTTTTGTTTACTACATAAACCCATCTAATTCTACTTCGTGCTGTTTTTTTGATCGGTGATGAAACTCAACACTTCCTGTACAGATGTTTTACAGCTGGTGATAATAGATTTCCTGTTGTGGCAGATCACCACCATGGAGACCAACCTGAAGTCCATCGAGGAGGAGAACAAGGTGATCGAGCAGCAGAACGACTCGCTGCTGCACGAGCTGGCCAACCTCAGCCAGTCGCTCATCAACAGCTTAGCCAACATCCAGCTTCCACACATGGTAAGGAATCAGTCGACTGCACCTTCAGGCCTTTTGCAGAATTATAAACTTGAAATAAATTTGACTTTATTTTCATTTCATTTTGTCAGTTTATCTGAGGGAGTTTGGATCTTCTGTCTGTTTCATATTTAATGTGCTAAATGTGTTTTTCCTGCTTCATGTTAAATATTGAAATCTCTTCGTGGGACAGTAACAGATTTGAACTGATGTGACACTCAGGTTTTTTCCTCATCTGCTTCTTTCTGTTCGCCACCTTCTTCTTTTTTTTTTACCCAGCAGTCCATGCTGTGCTTCTTCTGTGCTTTACAACGCCTCACAGAGTTTCACATAAAGAAACGGCTCCGTCTCTTTTTCAGTTTCAGTGAAGTGACGTCATGTTGTCTCAGTGTAGAAAGAAGACTGGGGCTAATTGGATAATATCTCTCTTTGAGCAGTACGAACCCGAGTTGCTTGATAACTGGACTCTTCTAGTCTTGTACAGGGATTGCTTCTGATCACACTGCAAGAAAAATGTCTGTCTTAACAAGGAATTGGATCTTTGTCCCTCTTGAAACAAGCTTTTAAATATAGTTGCTTTACAGTTTTACTTGTTATTTCAAGTCGATGATGATAAATTTACTTGTGATAGTAACACAGACATTTTGACTTGAACGCTCAAAGAATATTTTGGTTTTAAAGAATCAGAATTGGGGAAACTTTGCGCTGCAGTGTGAACAGAGCCGGAGGGGAAATGACTTGCTAAGGCGGACGCTGTGTGTCTTTTTCTCGGTGTAGCTTTATGAAGCCTTATGAAGGGCTAATAGACTTCTCTGTACACCCTCTCCTGTAGAGACCGCCGCCACAGAAAGAGGCCCCAGTAAAGCATAACTGCTGTTTACAGATGCCTCCCAGAGTAAGAGATCCATTTATCCTTTATCCAATTATCCTTCTCTTCTGCACTGTCATCCCCCCCTCCCCCCACCCCTTACCCTTCCTATAGCTCCTGTAGCCCACTGTGGCGTCCGCACATCACAACTATCCATTTATACTGAAATATACCAGAGTGTAACTCAGTGGTTTTAGTAACAGTAACTAATCTACCAGTGGACAATTCAGATAAAAAACATATGATGTGGTTTGACAAAAAAAAACATCAATCCTATTTGAGAAGCTAAAACGGTCTTAAAAATAATTTGTCCCATTTCATAGAGTCAGGAATTGACCTCTGCTTTGTTATTTCTTAATGCTGAAATCATAATTAATTGGAAACAGGCATAATTAACATTAACTGAATTAATTTAACTGATTTAAAAACGAGACACAAAGAATCTGTTTAGCAATCGACAGGAAAAATGAAGTTAACAACCCAGTTGGCAGAAAAAATGTTGGCATTTTACTTTCCTGCAAACACCGGGATACGTTATATGTCGATGTTTCTGAACCAAAAACAAGTTTCATATCAGCCTCGTATCATGCTTGCAGAACCGCTAAATGCCACATGCTTAACGTTGTGAAACAATTAGTTAGGTTTAGGCAACAAAACTGCTTGGTTAAGGTTAGAAAAAAACCTCACGTCTGTGTTAAAATATTAACGTAACAACCGTAAATAAATAACAACGGCCCCTAGTGGACTTTCTTACATAAGGTTACATAAAAAGTGTTGCGTCAAACGACGTTGCGTACAACGACGTTGCATACAACGTTGCGTACAACATTTTGCGTAAAACAACGTTGCGTAAAAAACAATGTTGCAGAAAAAACAACAGTATGTAAAAACAAAACAACAAAAAAAGATAAAACAAAACAACGTTGCTCAAAACAACGGTGAATAAAAAACTACGTCGCCAAAAAAACAACAGTGCGCAAATAACAATGGTGTGCTAAAAACAACGAAAACAACGTTGGGTTAAAAGTGTAACAGTCAACTGTCAACACACGGGACACTGACAGCGGACTCCTGGTGTGTCCTGTATTCTCTATATTATACCACATTACTTTTAAAAACGGTCTCTCGCTGTATTACTATGTCACTCGCTCTGACCGAATGCAAAAACGTCCACATTCAAATTCATCTGTGTTTTGCAGAAACGTAGAACATCAACATTTTTTTCCAGGCGACTGGGCTGGAAGTTATAGATCAAGTAACAGCTACGCTGATAATAGTTTTAGATCCACAAACATGGAGGCAGAGCTGCTCTGGAATCTGGAAATAATCTGGTTGGTTGAGTTAAATCGCTTTGCCATTCGGTCCAAAGTAACTGGAAAAATACAAGAATATTAATACAGATTTATAAACATTGGCATTGGACGTAAATCGTGAGACGCGGAAACGTTTACTACAGACATAATTTCTCGGGATACTGAGCTGAGAAAGCACAGACAGGCTAAAAAGAACTGGGCCTAAAATTGAGCCTTGTGGGACGCCACATGTAAAACTAACTGTTCTCGCCCAAGCAAACAGAAATCATGAACTAATTTAAATCTTTTTTTAAAACATTAATTAATTAACATTAATGTTTGCTTCGCCCGCTGAGGTTGAACTCAACCAATAAGACTATTTTAGAGTCTCTTAGACGACCAGAACTCCCAGTCGGTTAAGTTAAGTCAAACCAGTTGTGTCTCTTTCATCTGCACATTAACCTCCCATTAGTTTTAACATCCTGATTTTGTCTCCATATGCTAAACATTAACCTTCCATCTATCCACCAGCTAACCATCCCTCTCCTGATTTTTGCATGGTTTGGATTGCGTAGCCCTTCACAGGCTGAAGTTACAGATATTAATCCTAATATTTAAATGTAATAAAGACGGAGTATTTCAGTGAGTTTGTGTAGGCGAGCCATGCTTCCCTGACGGTGTTCCCTTCCTCCCTTACTGCCCTTGCTGCTTGTCTTCCTGAACCTTTCCCCTCGATGCTTTTACAGAAAATATACTGTCTAAAAACACAACCTCTAATCCCTCTGATTGGTTGTTTCTTCGTGGGTTTCTTTCCCCTCACAGGAGCCAATGAATGAACAGAACTTTGACACTTATGTGAGTACATTGACAGACATGTACACTCACCAGGACCAGTACCAGAGCCCGGAGAACAAGGCGCTGCTGGAGAACATCAAACAGGCCGTTCAGGGTATCCAGGTGTAGCCCTGACCCCCCGAGGCCCAAATAACAAATGCAAAGCAAAAACAACAACAACAAAAAAAGTCAAAAAGAGAGGAATGGGTTGTTTTTTGCTGCTGTAATCTACCATAGTTCTTTTAATTCTTCTGCTGTTATGCTCTCAACTCCATGGGTATCTCTTTTTTTATTATTTTGATTGTCGTTGCCTTGCTTTGAAAAACGTTTTAAACGAACATTCACGTTTTGTACATTTTCATATGACCTAATATAATGTGATGTACTGTTTATAGCTGCTAATGTATGCACATTCTAGTGTATATGTATGTATTTATTTATTGTAAGCTTGAATCATTTCTTATTTTAAAACGCGTCACATAAAAAAACTGGGCGTCACGGGTTTAACGGGGAGCAGAGCGGCGACGGGGAACCTGAAGAGCAATCACTTTCGAAAGGCTTTTCTCACGAGCTGTTAAAGCTGGAGGTCGTTTAATGGATGTAATTCATTCATTTTTCTAATGTTTGAAACTAATATTACTGTAAATCTTTAAGCTAAAATGATGAGAAGAACCAACGCTATAAGCGAGAAGATTTTCAAACATCATGACACGGAAACTTACTGGTGCAAATCCCATCATCCCCCTTCGGAGTTGTTTCGTTTCAAACTGTCCTGTTCTGTCGCTTTTCTTTGTTCGCGCGGAGAACGAAGTGGAAAAAAAGACCAACGGCTACAGAAAACGTAGGAGACAATCTGCCATTCTGAATTTATTTTAATCATCAAACTTGAACTAGCTAATAGGACAACGTGTCAGCAATATTGGTATGATAATATTAAATCGTTTGTTTAGATATGGGATGCAATCTATATGAAAAAATGTTTGGGTATATGCAATTTCTTATGAATAAAAACTAGCAAAGAGCTGATAGATCTTTTTACTAACTATAAATGTATTGCGTTTTGTACAAACCTTTTACTACAATCATGTTTTAGGAATCTGACGCGGGTGAAAGGACTTTGGTTCTGTCATGTTCGACTTTGCACAGGGACACCTTTGTTTCCATGTTTTGATGTTTTTATTGTGGATTAAGAGGCGCTTGGCAGGCGAGAGGATTTGTAGATATGATTTTTTCTTTCTAAAAAGGCTGACGGCTCCACTGGACTTACAGGGTCAAACGTCCCCATCCGTCATTGTATATTGCACTCGTTCTGTAGAAAACGTCTTTCCAATCATGCGCCTCGTCGTGGGACATGACGCCAGACGACACGATGACCAAGCAGCACTTTTTTTATTATCTTTGATTGTTATTTGAAAAGATGAATTAAAAACCAGAGCCAGCAGTCGCGACGCGACGCGACGTCTGCGCCACTGAATTTTACCGACTGAGTATTTGATCTGAATCGGCCTTACGATGACATTCAGTCTGAGATCACAGTACTGATGGAACATGTTTTCTGAACACCGTCGATCATGCATGCACTTTATTGGAGTATGTCAAAGTATTATCACGTGGTAAATGAAGCAAAAACTGTACAGCGAGTTTGTGGAAACTGTGACTTCGACGAAGACTTTGTGCTGGTGATTCCTGTTTGAAAGCAACCTGGAACAAATTTCACTGAGTTGATTTGTTATTTAAAGGAAAACTCCTCCTCTGGTCCCCTGAAAGTGTTAACCTCCACCTCTACACTTTATTTTTAAATCTATTTTAAAAGACAAACCTGCTGAACCACACTGATGAGCTTCTGTACGAAACGCTGCCTTTTGTATGCTCCATTTTTAACCCCCGAAAACACGACGTTGCAAATGGACATTTTAAAACCTGAATGCATCGTTACATCGGTTAATATGAGACCTGCTTCTCTTTGTACAACCTGTCAAGAGGGTATATATGTTATCTTAATGTTGTTAAAGTCAACTCCAGATGCACCAAATGTTCTCAATCATCCAAATGTGCTCTTCCCCAGGTGAGCTGAATGATGAATTCTACTTGATCCTTAATTGGAACCATGTGGATGATTCTTTATTATCAGCTTTGGTAACGCCCCTTAAACACCGTATAAGGGCAGCTGTTGTGTCGTGCAAATTCTCTGGCACTGAATTGGTATAGCTCCACAACTAGCAGGTCTATCTGCATGATCTTGGTCTCTATGGATAGGTAAGACCTCAGAGAATTCATCCCCAGTGTCAGGAACATTGTGACTCTTACTATGCCAGAGTAAACTGGGATGAACCATTGTTATCCTCTCCTAAAATGTGTTCTAGATCAGACAGTGGATAACACCATTATAGCAGTGATGCCGTGCACAGAGACGCCACTGAATTCATTCAGCAACTCCTCGACTACAACTGAGCCAAAGCAGATATAAATAACACAAAGCACATAGATTCTACAAAGGTTTTAGTCAGGATAGGACCAGGAGGACTCTCCGTTTGGCACACTTGGATACCCAAAGTGTGCCAAATAGGTGTTCTACCTCTTGAAAGGGAATCTGGCTCTAAAATACTCCTGATATCCACTACAGGAGGCTATGGGCACACAATGGAGCCTTTGGCCATGACATCTACCCTGAGCATCATCACATTCTACCATTGTGCATCATCACATTCTACCATTGTGCATCATCACATTCTACCATTGTGCATCATCACATTCTACCATTGTGCATCATCACATTCTACCATTGTGCATCATCACATTCTACCATTGTGCATCATCACATTCTACCATTGTGCACAGTATAACATCAATTAAAAAAACTACTAAATTATATAATTTTGACTCCAAATGGAGTAGTTTTATTATAATAATGAAATATGATCAAGTAGATAATAACAAATAAGATCAATAACAATGTAAATAAGATAACAAAAAACAATCCAAAGTCAAGTATGTACATTCAATATAAAAACGGTCAAAAATAAAAAAAAATTGTGTGTTAATTTTATAACTAAAATATTGAAATCATTTCCAAACAAACAAAATCCACTTCGAGTGTTGTTTTAGTAGCGTTAAGGCCTTTCGTTCTTTTAGAAACTATTCAGGGGAAAGACCACCACAGCATTTTATGACGTTTTTAAAGGCAGTGTTTTGACACACAGCTCATATCATTAGATTAGAGATATTACTCATGCATTTACCTTTTCCTGCTAAATACCTTTTTTAAAATCAAAGGTTTCAAAAGAAAAAAGAGGAACCAGTTTCTACTCAGGACTTCCTCTTAAAATCCTCTTAGCCTGCACTAATCTGGAGAAATCTACATGAGAATAAAAGGCGTCTTCAGTCTCTTGTAATACTGAAGTCAAATAAACACAACTTGTATTTGTAAAAGTATTCTGTGAAACTGTGTTATTGTGTTGCGGCCTGTAGATGGAGCCACTCGTCTGTACCTCAGCCTGTTGCTCCTGTTGAATGAAGCGCTCTATTAGTTATATAATTATTATCTCTATCACTGTTGAATATGATAATACTATTATTATCTCAGCCCCTTTCTCTCTCAGAAAAGACGTTTTGAATAGTTCAAGGAAGATAGAAATAAATCTAAAAACAAGGACAACAAAGCTAAACAAAGAGATGTAAAAAACATACATATATAACTATTATTTAATATGCATACATAAAATAAACAACCACATACACTGTCTATATACAAGGCAGGTGTTTCCGTAAATTGTAAACAAATGCAAATAGTGGAAAAGAATAAATACTGAAAGGGTAATGTAATCGACTTACTTTATATATATAAATATATATATAAAGTGGGAGGTTATGTATAGTATACAGTCTATATACAGTATATACAGTATGCAGGAGGATAGAACATCAGGTTTGAAATGTTTTTAATTCAAATATAAAAACTATTCAGAGAAAATCAGAAAGAAGATATACTGTGAATAATGATTCTGGCACCCCACCAAATTATAGTGTTAATCCCCCTATTTAGCATTTATAAGCATGTAATTATCATACTACTACTACTACCACTACTACTACTACTACTAATAATAATAATCACTATTTATACAGCACTACTCAAAACAAAGTGCTACATGGTTGAACCAGGATTAAAACATTTCAGGATACTGTAATTAAAATAATAATAATAATAATATCCAACAATAATATAAGATAAAGGACTTACATACTGGTTTGTAGCACTGCTCATACTTATAAATGCTAAAAAGAGGGGCTAGATCACTGAGCACTGGAGGCCAGAGGTTGTTGAATTATTAGGGCCCGAGCACGAAAGTGCCAGGACCCAACGGTGTCCTGGCACGAAGTGCAAGGAAACCTATTGTTTTTGTAAAGATTATTAT
>CAKAOI010048381.1:39346-55033 GCA_916701655.1 Sebastiscus albofasciatus | reverse complement strand
CATTTTCTAAACTTCTACGTTCTAAACCTTCTTCAGCTCTGAACACATTATTAAACATTGAATGATTTCAAGCAGGAACGTTGTCTTCTAAACTCACATCATTTATTCTTTATTCAGATTGGTGTACTGCAGTTTGTCAGAAATCAGCTGTGCTTCACTGGCCTCAGCTCGGAAGTCCAACCCCTCCCATCTGAGAGAGCTGGAGCTGAGTAACAACAACCTGCAGGATTCAGGAGTGAAGCTCCTGTGTGGTTTTCTGGAGAGTCCACACTGTAGACTGGAGACTCTGAGGTCAGTTCACTGACTCTCTGTTACTGTGATAGATCTTACATGTTTACTTAACAATTGAACCTGATTTATGTACAAACATACTCATTCGGGACTACTACAGCAGTTTCAGTTTGAGATTCACCTCTGGGACAATAACATCTGCATGGCATTGCCTAGAGCAGTGGTTCTCAAACTTTTTTAACCAAGTACCACTTCAGAAAATATTTGTCTCTCCAAGTACCACCATTATGACCAATGTTAAAATACAGTAGTGGCGCACACGCGCACATGCACATACACACACACACACACACACACACACACACACACACACACAGCAAGTGAGAACATTAAGAATAACAACTGTATTTAAAAACTGCATTTACATAATCCTAATGAGAAGGGCTGCCTCTGCGAAAACAGTCCTGCGATGTCTGGGTCAATCGAGGTCAGCTTCAGTCTCAGGTTTGGCTCAGCATCCATCCTGCTTCTGTATTTTGTTTTTTTAATCACGGCAAGACAAGAGAAGCCTTTCTCACACATATATGTGGTCACAAAAGGAAGGAGAAAGCGCACAGCCTTGTCCAAAAGCACAGGGTACTCACTGTGTTGCTGTATCCAAAAGTCCAACAACAACTGTCTTCTGAAAGCAGACTTCAATGTTTCGTTGCAAGACAATTCTATTAAACTCTCCTGCTCACCAACAGTGAAGTCCTCGGGCATTTCAGAGGTTTTGATGCTGAACGGGTTTCTCATCCAGTTGTTCGTTTCGGCCGTCACTGGGAAACATTCACGGAACTGTTGTCTGAGCAAGACGAGGTGGGCACAGATGTTGTCCCTGACTCCATCATCGAGTGTCAGCTCGTTGTCAGACAGAAAGTCTCCAATGCAGAAAAAGCTGAAACATCCCCTGCCTTGATTTTGATTTCAAACAACTCCATCTTTTTCTGCATTGTGTTGACTTTGTCCTGCTCATCAAAAGCATTGACAGAGAGTCCCTGTAGTGCCAAATTCAGTTTGTTTAAACGAGAGAAAATGTCAGACAAGAATGCCAGTTGACTGAGCCATACAGTACCTTCGAAAACACCTCATAAAGGGAAGGTTTTGTCCTGTAGGAACATTTGAACCTCTCTGTGCAATTCGAAAAGCCTCGAAAGCACCTTCCCTCTTGATAGCCATCTTACGTCCGTATGAAGCAAGAGTTGGACATGCTCGCTGCCCATCTTATCGCAGAGCACATGGAATAGGCGAGAATGCATTAGTCAGGCTTTAATAAAGTTCAAAGTTTTCACAGCCGAGTCCAGCACAGACTTCAATTCTTCTGGCACCTTCTTCACAGCAAGAGCCTAGCGATGGATGCTGCTGTGAGTCCATTGCTTTTCGGGTGCCACCGCGCGAATTCGAGCTGCTAGTCCACTGTGGCAACCTGTCATAGCCCTGGCGCCGTCTGTGCACACTCCAACACACTTTTTCCAGCCGAGCCCATTGTCTTGGACAAACGTATTCAGGAGCTGGAATATGTGCTCAGCTGTAGTTCTGGTCTGCAGTGATTGACAGAACAGAAAGTCCTCCTGAGCTGCACTATCATATTCATATCTTACATAAACAAGCAAATTGGCCAAATCTGCAACATCCGTAGTCTCGTCCAGCTGGAGGGAATAATAGCGACTACTTTTAATACGCTCAATCAGTGTGTTTTAAACGTCATCTGCCATGGCTCCTATTCTCCGCGACACAGTGTCGTTTGAAAGTGGCACCAAGTTCAACTGTTTGGCAGCCTTCTCCCCACACATGATGTGTGTCATCTCTTTGGCTAATGGTAGACACAGTTGTTCACCAATTGTGTGTGGCTTACCGGCTTTCACTATGCACAGGCTGGCACGATATGAAGCTTCCTGTGCTTTGGCCACGGGTGTAACACAGTATTGAATCGTGGACTTGGACTGCTTCAGTTCATCACGTTTTCTTTGAAAAAAATCCACTGGTTTGTCTCTCGGCACTGCGTGTTTGGTTGTAAGATGCCGTTTGAGGTGCACTGGTTTCATGGATTCATTGCTAAGAACATCACCACATACCACACACTGCGGCCTGGGCTCTTTCTCCACCAGCTGAATCCAATTTTGAGGTAACTCGAGTCATATTTCCTTAATGTTTTGCACCGTTTGCAGCTAGCAGGTGCTGTGGAGACTTCACTGGTGCTGCTTAAGTAGCCGCTAGCACTTGTGCTCGGTTCACTGTCGTCCACTTCAGTTTCTACATGGCTGCTCAACGTATTCCCCTCCTGATTCGCACTTCTCCGCCTAATAATTCCTGTTTGGAGCCCCGATAACAGTGTTTTTGAATCATTCGTCATTTTAGCTACCTCCGCTTACTTTCTTGTCATCACAGGTTAGCTTGTTTGCTACTACCCAACTACGTAGCTGCTACGTGACGGGGTAGTAGCGCGTGCATAAGTTTTTTTGTTTCAAAATAAAATTACAGCAAAGCCAAAACCTAATTCTAAATCCCATTTCAATGATCTCATGGTTAAGGTATTTTCATTTGTAGTAGTATTTTGATAGTATTATATTTTTTAAATTAATTTTATTTCATTTAAAAAAAAACTTCAGAGATACCTCCGTGTACCACTAGAGGGAGCCCGCGTACCACCAGTGGTACGTGTTCCACAGTTTGAGAACCACTGGCATAGAGAAATGCATCATTACTGCTTGCACCATATCAGTAGTGTTGTTCACCCTGGCGATGAACATGCTCGTCAAGACAGCAGAAGTGGAATGTAGGGGCCCCCTGTCCAGATCTGGCAACATCAGTGACTGATCATCTGGACAGAACTTTGGAAGTCAGAACCAGCGAGACTCAAATTTCTGATTCGGTCGGTGTAAGATGTCCTCCCAAGCCCATCCAACCTGCATTGTTGGGGTCTTGTAGATACGCCAGCATGCCCGCTGTGCCTGGCAAGAGGTTCCCTGGAGCACATCCCAAGCTGCTGCCCAAAAGCCCTGGGAGAGGGGAGGAACACATGGCGCCATGACCAGGTGTTGAAGGCAGTAGCAGACACCATCTGCACTGGAATCCAACAAAGCAAACATCAGCTCCCAGCAAAGCACAACATCGACTTCGTCAGGGCAGGGGAGAAACCTTAGGCAGAGCGAAAGACCTTAACTGGGCTGCTATCCTCAGCTTGTGACTGGCAGCTGAAAGTGGTCTTTGGGAGACAGCTGAAGTTTCCGGAGCACATTGCGAGAACGACACTCAGGCCAGACTTGGTCTTAATATCCGACTGTTCAAAGCAAGTGGTGCTCTTGGAACTTACAGTCCCCAGGGCCGCATAGAGGAGGCCCATGAGCGAAAGAAGGCCAAATACCTTGAGCTGCTAGAGGCCTGCAGAGGGAGTGGGTGGAAAGCCCGCTGTGAGCCTATTGAGGTGGGCTGCAGGGGATTTCCAGGGCAGTCTCTACACCGGGCACTCAGGCTCCTTGGCATCAGAGGGTTGCAAGAAAGAAAAGCCACCGGGAACATCATTGAATCTGCAGAAAAAGCTTCAAGGTGGTTGTGGATCAAGAGGGGTGATCCATGCTGTAGCGTGCCACTTGGACACAAGCCGGGGACTGCTCATCCCCTGTTGGGTCGCCCAGGTGAGGGTGTCTGATGATCAAAGACCCGAAACACCCGATGACCCTGGGTTCATCACTGATGATGTGTCCAAGCCGCACCATCTACATGCAGATTGTGTTTCTTCAAACTTACATCCATAAAGTTGTTAATGTCCTTTTCTTCATAATTCATGTTTCCTGAACTACATTCAGTCTGCAGTCACAAAATGCTTTTGTGTCTTAAAGAAAGTGTAGAAAATGTCCACTGTTAGTTGTTAAAGTAAATGAATGTTTATCATTGTTGGTAAATGGTCACATCTGGATACAGAAGATCCTCTGAACTAATATCTGTTTTACATTGATCAAGTTTACTTGAAGTAGAAATATTTCTTTGGTTTGTTTCAACGTATTCCACAAATAATTTCTAAGTAAGGGAAAATGTACAGCTAGCCGATCATTGTTGTGAAAGAATCCCCGACAGATCGATGCTGTCTCTCATCGTCGTTCAGGGGATTCTTTCACAACAATGACCCACTAGCTGTACATTATCCCATTTATTACACAGCTACTTACTGAAGAAATCAACATTTTGACACAAAAACGGTCCGCCAGAGTCCGACAGCAACGGTCTGTTATACATAGCAACGATCTACAGTCTGTTATACATAGCAACGGTCTTTTATACATAGCAACAGTCTCTTATACATCACAACGGTCTGTTATACATAGCAACGGTCTGCTATACATAGCAACGGTCTGCTATACATAGCAACGGTTTGTTATACATAGAAACGGTCTGTTATACATAGCAACGGTATGTTATACATAACAACGGTCTGTTATACATAGCAACAGTCTGTTATAAATAAATTACAGAACGCCATGATTGACCAATCAGAATCGAGTATTCAACAAAGCTGTGTAATAATCATGTTCATTCAGAACACATGCATGCACGCACACACCAAATGCAGCTGTTTAAATGATCACTATAATATTGATCCTCTAATTCCAGACTTGACAGAGATCAGCAGCATGTTATTGATGTGTGTTGACATGAATAGGTGTATGAATGTTGTGGTGACATTTGGATGATGTCTGTAGAAGGCTGACATGATGATGATCCACAATAACACAATGACAAAGTCACTCTACTCATTTTAGGGAAAAGCTTATTGATTAGGACATAGTAATGTTGAGCTACACATTTAAAACATGAACACATCTGATTGGATTATAAAGTGATTTTTATCTTCATCATTTATTCTTTATTCAGTTTGAGGAGCTGCAGGTTGTCAGAGATCAGCTGTGCTTCTCTGGCCTCAGCTCTGAAGTCTAACCCATCCCATCAGAGAGAGCTGGAGCTGAGTGAGAACAACCTGAAGGATTCAGGAGTGAAGCTCCTGTGTGGTTTTCTGGAGAGTCCACACTGTAGACTGGAGACTCTGAGGTCAGTTCACTGACTCTGTTACCATTATAGATCTTATATCTTTAATTAACAATTGAACCTGATTTATGTACAAACATAACTTACATCCATAAAGTTGTTAATGTCCTTTTCTTCATATTTTCAGGTTTCTTGAACTAAATTTAGTCTGCAGTCACAAAAGACTTGTGTTTCTTAAAGAAAGTGTAGAAAATGTCCACTGTTAGTTGTTAAAGCAAATTAATGTTTATCATTGTGGGTAAATGGTCACATCTGGATACAGAAGATCCTCTGAACTAATATCTGTTTTACATTGATCAAGTTTACTTCATGAAGTAGAAATGTTTCTCTGGTTTGTTTCAACGTATTCCACAAATAATTTCTAAGTAAGGGATAATGTACAGCTAGCCGGTCATTGTTGAGAAAGAATCCCCGACAGAGCGATGCCGTCTCTCATCGCAGTTCAGAGGATTCTTTCACAACAATGACCCACTAGCTGTACATTATCCTGCTTATTACACAGCTACTTACTGAAGAAATCAGTAATCGGTCCGCCAGAGTCCGACATCAGAACTGCGTCCATAGCAATGGTCCGTTATACATAGCAACGGTCTTTTATACATAGCAACAGTCTTTTATAAAGAAATTACAGAACGCTGTGATTGACCAATCAGAATCGAGTTTTCAACACAGCCGTGTAATAATCATTGATATTGATCATTGAGCACATGAACGCTCACACACACACACACACACACCAAATGCAGCTGTTTAAAGGATCACTTTAATATTGATCCTCTAATTCCAGATATGCCTGAAATCAGCAGCATGTTATTGATGTGTGTTGACATGAATAAGTGCATGAATGTTGTGGTGACATTTGGATGATGTCTGTAGAAGGCTGACATTATAATGATCCACAATAACACAATGACAAAGTCACTCTACTCATTTTAGGGAAAAGATCATTGATTAGGACAAAGTAATGTTGAGCTACACATTTAAAACTTGAACACATCTGATTGTATAGATAGATAGATGGATAGATAGTAACTTTATTGATCCTGAGGGAAATTCAAGTTTCCAGTATCACAGTTCCATAGTGCAAACACATAGTAAAAACAGCACAAGTAAGTAATACACATATTAGTAAAAAGACACAAGTAAGTAATACAGAGTATAAAAACATATACCAGATATAAAAATAACAGGAGATGAAGAAACTGTTAAAAAATGATTACAGTGCAGGGTAACAACTGAGATACAGGACTAATAGAAATGTGAATATAGTGCAGAAGAAACTGTTAAAAATGAATATAGTGCAGGATAACAACTGAGATACAGGACTGTTAAAAATGTGAATATAGTGCAGAAAGTGATATAGTGCTGGATAATAAAATATAGGAGATATATATATTAAGGAATGTCAAATATGGAATATAATGCGGGATAAGAACTGAGGTAGAGACGTTTTGTAAAAATAGACTAAAGTGCATAATAAAGCTGCACATTATTTGTAGAATACAGTAAAACCAGTCTATAAAGGTGCAGAGTAGAGCTGTTTGTAGTGTGCAGAATTAAAAAGTAGCTCAGTCTATTAAAGTGAATGGAAGTTTTTAATGGACTTTATTAGTTGTAATCCACAGAAGACAATCCACAAATGTGTACCATGATTTCCAAATATTTCACTATCCACCAACATGTATTTTTGTATTTGTGTTGTGTAAAGTCACATCCACAAGTGATATATACGTATTTGTGCGTCCATTTCTACACGTGGATATATTTGAGCATTTGCAGATCGCTTCCTGTGGATTTATGGGCTACGTGGCATTTGTAACTTTCCTCCTTTTTGTTTACAGAATTTTGTCAGATTCGTACCGCAGCAGATCTGTAGATAATAGTTGTAATCCACAGAAGACAATTCACAAATATGTACCATGATCTACAAATATTTCACTACCCACAAACGTATTTTTGTATTTGTGTTGTGTCACATCCACAAAAATACAGGGCGATTTGCAAATAAGCATAACTTACTCTGTAAATACATATTTTAGGTTTACATGTAAAGTGATATAAACACATTTATGCATCCATTTCTACATGTGGAATGATATTTGCGCATTTTCAGATCGCTTCCTGTGCATTTGTGGGCCACATGACATTTGCAACTTCCCTCTTGTGAGGTTACGAAATTTTGTCCAATTCGTAGCACATCAGATCTGTAGAAACAATCTGTAAGTATGAGGTGCAACAAGTTATGCGTATTTGCAAATCGCCCTTTATTTTTGTGGATGTGACTTTACACAACACAAATACAAAAATACATGTTTGTGGATAGTGAAATATTTGAAAATCATGGTACACATTTGTGGATTGTCTTCGTGGATTACAACTAATAAAGTCCAATAAAAACTTCCATATGACTGGATTATAAAGTGATTTTTATCTTCATCATTTATTCTTTATTCAGACTGATGTACTGCAGGTTGTCAGAGGTCAGCTGTGCTTCTCTGGCCTCAGCTCTGAAGTCCAACCCCTCCCATCTGAGAAAGCTGGAGCTGAGAGACAACCACCTGAAGGATTCAGATGTGAAGCAGCTGTCTGATCTTGTGAAGAGTCCACACTGTAGACTGGAGACTCTGAGGTCAGTAGAGGGTCGGAGTCGGTATTGTTGTGATGTGTTTCCTCAGTTAAGCTGTGAGAGGAGAACGGTGACACAGAGAGAGAGAGAGAGAGAGAGAGAGAGAGAGAGAGAGAGAACAGTCAGCCAATCAGATCAGCTAGAAGCTTGTTGTAATCATCTGTTAGAGTTGATGTGAAGAAGATGTTGTTATGTTCATGGCTCCAGGAAATAAAGCTGGATTACAGCTGACAGCATCACAACATGTACAGAGACAGTGGTCCTCATCCATCAAACTGTCGTACCATCAAATCTGATCAGAAAGTCTTTGTTCTCTCATTGATCAGTTCATCTCTGCACAGCTCTGAGATCAGTCTGACTGAAGCCTCAAATCACTGGCTCTTATTTCATAGAACCATGGTTACATTTAGTAACCCTGATGTGGTCTTTCTTCAGACCAGAACCTCTGCTGAATCCAGTAATCATTTGTCACTGTTTTTTAACATCTTTGAACCCTAACAGCAGTAAATCCATCATTAAAGTGAGCAGTGAATATCTCTCTGTTTCTGCAGTAATGATGCGTTCAGGACTCTCAGCAGTTTATTTCCACTGTGTACTTCAGTGAAATCTACAGACTTGATGCCCAAAGTCTCTGCAGGTCTGTGAGTGCTGAGCTCAGTGTGTTCACTCTAATACGTTAACATGAGCGCTGAAAGGAAGCTGGCTACGCTACACAGACTGAAGTCCCTGCTGCTCTTTGTACTGATGTTTTATTTCTATTTTTATTTTACCTTTATTTAACCAGATAAGTCAACTGAGAACCAATTCTCATTTACAATGACGACCTGGCCAAGAGGCAGCGACAGAAGGCAAAGCCATACAAGATATTAGATCATAGAACATAAGTACGATAAGGACAATACAACATTAGACAAAAATAAGACATCACAATATATACAGTAGATATAACAATAGATATATGTGTGTGTTCCAGAGAGACAAATTCAGGATCAGGTGCAGTGATCAGAAACTATCTCTTGTAATGAGTTCTTAAAGGAGGGTAACGGGATGAGGGTGTGGAGGTTTAGTGTCTTTATGAACTCGTTCCAGTCACTAGGAGCAGCAAACCGGAATGAGTGACGATCAGAGGAGGGGCAGACTTTAGGAACGACCATACTGATGAATTTGCTAGAAGATAAATTGCGGTTACTATTATTGAGTAGTGAGCGGAGATATGGAGGTGGGTTCTAGTTTTATAAATGAACTGTGTGCTGCATCAGTGACTGACAGCTGATGAAGGGAGTCTCTGTAAACACTGATTCATGACTTCTGTTGTCTTCTTCTCTCATCAGATGGAAGCCGTGGTGATCTCTGTCAGAGTGAGTGATCAGAAAAGTGGATGTGTTGAGAGGATCAGCCGTGTCCTGATGGTCCACAGAGGTTCACCACCTGGACCTGCATCTTATTTTGTCTTTTTTATTCATTCATATATTCTGAACCCAAAATGCCTCTGCAGAGTAGTTCAGTTTATGACAACAAATACTGTAGATTAACACATTTAAATAGATCTCTGTGCTCTGCTTTGTGTCGCAGCTCCATTCTGTGGAACGATGGAGTATTGCTGTTTATTTCCACATATTTCTAAATAACGGTGGTATTTGATAAAGTTACCTTTCTAAACCCAATACCAGCCGTTTCTCATATTATAAAAGATAAATATTTGCTTGTAACAAACAGAAAGAATTAGATAAAACCTGAATTCAATCAAGGCTTCAGTGAAGTTTCTCAACTGACTACAAACAGATCATGTCTGGATTTTGTTGGAAAGTCAACAACTTCATATTTTATTTAGTAGATAATTGTGAGGGAGCTGCAACACCCCCCTCACTAAGATGGAAAAAGACACACATGTGAATTGACTGTGCTAAGATCAAGAAAACAGACTAATACAGGAAGTTCAGGTAATTATGTTGTGCTTTTATTTTGGGGAACTCCTCTAAGAACTCTCTCTTTGAGGCCGACCTCAGGGGAGTGTTTTCAGGGAGCACACCTGAAACTTCAGCCACAGGTCTCCAGCTAGGTTGCGTTCGAATAGTCCTTTTTGCTTAGGAAGGTTCCTAACTGAGTGAAATGACCCGGAAGTACCTCAGTGGCAGCCATGTTAAGAACCGTTCGAATTCACCAAATGTTAAGGAAAGGAGCTTCAATGCTTCCTTTATTATCTCCTTTAGCAGAGGATACACTGAACCATCCTTTACCAGAGGAAACGAGAGAATAACATCCCACAATTCTTTGCGGCCGCAGCATTTAAAACGACGCACCATTTGGCCGTTCATAATAACAAACAATATGCTTATCTTGCATATTATTTTCATACGCTCATATACTAATTGGGATTCATGTTTAATATTAGTGGACAGTGACAACCATTTCGTTTCACTTTATTTTGAATTAATTATTTATTTCGAACATGTAACAAATACCTCAGTAAAAAACAAAACAGGAATAACAAATAAAATGAACAGTAAACACCCAATTAACAAATAATAAGAAGTTTGAAGAAGTCCAGCCTACACTTACAGTATATGGTCCTACCCCTTCTCCATGACTCCAACAACTAACTCAATATTTATCATATATTCCTGTTTATTTCTATTCCAACCGTGGTAATGAAGTGATATTTTTCCATGTTAGGTCAGATGATCTTTATTATCTGTTGATAGAGTGTTCCAGCAGCAGGAGGAGGAGCTGTGGTATCTCTCTTTAACACACCGCAGGTGAAGGAGTCTGTCACTGAAAGACCTATTTAATAACACACGGGGAGAAGCAGCACCTTTTGTAGTTCATCTTCACAACATTGTAGTTCCACCACAGCAAACTGACGTCACTAACATCCGCCTCCGTCGCATCATGATAACGGAGTCTAGTAAAAGAGAAGTTGGATTCTCCTAACACCGCTGTTGTCTTTTCCTAACTCCTTCTGAATACTCCTTCTCATCTTTCCTTGACCTCATGACATATTCCATCGAGGTCAAGGAAAAGTGGTTAGGAAAAGCAGTGTGGTGTGTGAGAGAGGGGGAATCAGGTTAAGTGTCACCTCAATCCTGGAATCTGCTACCTGTGTTACCCAGTTTTGTTGTCCAGCTGCCTGCTAACTATTGGGGAGAGTTTTGGTATTTTTGTAACGTTTCTATAGTCTAAGTAAAAACCTGAGCTCTGGAAACATCCTGGTTGGTCTGTTGCTGCTCACTTTTCCACCACGCTCGTTGTGCACCTCAATCCCGCTGGCTTTAGTCCTGGTTCTAAGTGTCTGTAAGGCAGTCGCCTAAATCAGCCATCAGGTGTCGCTGGTACGCTGTAATTCCCATCCAGAATTGAGCAATAGACATGTTTGTCCCTTACAGGACGCTAGTTTAAAAGTTACGTGGGGACACCATCTTTTTCTTGTTTACTTTTCTTTATTGCTTTGTAAGGTAAGCATGGCGGCCGCATCGTAGAACAATATATTAATGAAAAACATCCTTCCTGTTAATCTTTTTCTACTAAATTTATAATTAAGATGTTGCCTTGTAGAGCAGAGCAGCCTCTCTAATGCAGGCGGGAGAATTAGCCTGTTCACTTATTGTCTGCTAGCTGTCTTGTTGTTGTTTGATTTAAATTATTTTCACGTTAGATTTTACGTTCAGAGTGCCTTATATAATTTTATGTGTTGTAATTTACTTTCAGTGTTAGTGTTTAGTGTTTATTTTTGTACTAGAATATATTTTCTCATGGAGTTTACTTTTCTTTATTACTTCGTAAGGTTGTGGACGAACAAGTGAGATGACAGCAGATGTTGTGGACAAATAAAGTGTTCCTGGTCTCAACCACAATCAGAAAGACTGTGCCGGTGTTTCCCTTAATCTGCACCACACCCCATAACATAACTATAAACACAACGCAGAGTCCCAGGGTGTGCAGGTCCCTATGTGCAATAATGTTTGGTGTAAAATGTTTCTTTCTGACTGACTTTCTTTTGTAAAGATTAAGTACCATCATAATTTAGTTAAACTTGATTTAAAATGATGGAACTGGATTTGAAATTAAACTCACGTTAAAATCAAACCTGATTTTAAAAAGCTTAGTTTTCATTTCATGGTCCAGCAGGGTGACAAATTATTTTCTCTCATGCCATCAAACTATAAAATGCTCACAATGAGTTTTTTGGTGGTGATGAGGATGACCTGATGTACTGCTGGTTGTTAGATCTTTACAAGTGCGGTGTCCGTTTAGAACACGCCTGTTCAGAACGGGCTGATGTAGCTAGCAGCTAACAATAGCTAGCAGCTAACAATAGCTAGTAGCTAACGATAGCTAGTAGCTAACAATAGCTAGTAGCTAACGATAGCTAGCAGCTAACGATAGCTAGTAGCTAACAATAGCTAGTAACTAACGATAGCTAGTAGCTAACGATAGCTCTGGTCTGACTCTAGTGGCCAACTAACTAACGTTAGTTAGCTCTCAACAGAATGTAATGGCCATATACAACCAAAAACAATAGTTTAGTCTTACTTATGAAAGGTGATTCCCGAGATCTGTTTTGGATCGTGCAACGGTTTGTTTCATGCATTTTTCCATTCACGGCTTCTGAGAGTTGTCCGGTCCAATATGGCGCCCACGTTGACGTACGCTCCAGGAGTCAATGCGGCGTCTACGTATATACTGTATATGTCTATGGTTACAACTATTAAAGTCCAATAAAAACTTCCATTAACCGACAGCCCTGTACGACTGATGAATTCAAAGATGTGTTTCCTGTTTCGGTGTGATCTCCTGGTGGATTCACAGTGGAGTTCACTTCTTTGACCCTGACCCTGCATTGCCAGACTACAATCTGCAGCATTGCTGTCATTACAGTCTGTGATCACTCTGCTATACATTTCAGAATATGTATATTATATATTGCTGATGTCAGAATAGTGACATCATTGCCCCTTTTGGTGCTGAATGTGGAGGAATATACCACTCTCCCCAGGCAGGTCCCTCCTCACCCCATCAGAGATGCAACCGTGAACACCGTGACGTAGGAGGTCACTCGTCCCAGCGGTGTTGCCTAGGTGTTGTGGGGACCCTCAGTGCAAGGGCCCCAAGTGCTGCTTGTGCTTCCTGGCATCCAAGTGAAGGCTAGCAAACCACCTCTGATCAGAAGAGCCCTTCAGTGGCGATGGGGGCTCCTAGGAGATCATATCCAGCAATACATGGTGAGAGGTCACATTGGCTAGAAACAGAACACAACCCGCGGCTACAGAATCAGATTACTCATTTGGCCGATGCTACGGTCCAGAGTGTCAGTCTGAGGCAGCGGGGCGGGGCTGTTAGGCCCAGAAGACATCAGCATACCGCCTAACACAGGTTCTAGATGTGACAACTCCATCCGTGGAGATGAGCAGTCAGTGGGCAAATTGCAAGAGAAAGGAATGGCTGACAGCGGTGGACGCTTCATTATATACTGTGGGTCCGCACATATTTGGGTAGGCACGTGCTACATTTATGCAAAGTTCAGTGGGCATGCTCGTGATTTGAGGAGAGTATTACCCACAGAGTCCAGTAGAGGGCGAAGCCTGTGTGAGTTAGAACTTTGTTCTCTACAGTCCGTCTCCATCATACATGACTGTGTGAAATCAGTGACATTTGACCATATAAAATCATGTTACAGAGAAGATTTGGGCAATTCAATTTATTTTTATTTAGCGTCAAATCATAATAGAAGTTATCTCAAGACACTTTTGATATATAGCAGGTCTAGATCATACTTTATAATTTACCATCAAGAAAAAACAAGAGACCCAACAGGAAATCCCCCATGAGCAAGCAACGGGTAGAAACCTTGGTCCACCAGGGACTGATACAAGAGTAGAATAACTAAATATTGATGACAGGACAGTCTATAACTAAAACAAATCTCTGAGATTATCGTACAAACGTACCTGCATGGTTACATATGCATGAGTTGTGAGCTAACTGTTCATGTTTACTGGGTACAACTATTTACATCTACATTTAAAAATAAATGTGGCTTTACAACATGAAAAATTGTAAATCTCAATTCATTTTTGTGCCTACAAATTAGACATTAATACAATAAGTTCGGGCATTTGATTAAAAAAAATGGATTTCAAATCAATTTTGCAAACTCCTGGAATAATAATACAAATGATTATGCTTAACCCTCATCCTACCATCACATTTAACATACAGATCACTGGGGAGCCTAAGAATAAACTACTGGAAGAAACAATCATAACAAAATGTTAAAGGGACCATTTGTAACTTTCAGAAACCCGGGCAAACTAGATACTGTATGTGTATATGTACTGTATGCATGTTTTTAAAACATCTAAAATGTCTAATAAAACGGCATAGGCTGCAATTAGGTTGCTTTGACTGGGGTTCCTCAGACCCCAATACATTGGTATTTAACATTATTTAAAAAATCACTAATTAAAACAGAAACAGAAAAAAATATATATTGAAATTGAAATGATAGAATAAAGCAAATGTGAGATATGCCAGAAAGTATACCTCTGGGGTCTACTGTAGGTACCCCAGTTGACAAAGGACGAGTGTTGTTTTTGCTCTGTTGCTGTCTGCTTATGACGTCCCGATTCCAACCAAAAGTGTCACCAAAAAGGTAAAGTTTCCCAGGAAGAACAGAGCCATCAGGAGGCCATCAAGTGGTATCTAACAATACAATGCAAGTTACATTAGAAATCAGCTGCATGTTATCGTTTCTTTATGTGCTTTTAGCCTTTTTTGTCTTACCATTTTTGATTCCAAAGTATCTGTAATCCAAAGAAAAGAGAAAAGTTAAAGCCGATGCAGGATACTGAAACAGTTAAAACTAATTTCCACAAGAAATATTTTTTGTGTGTGTGGTCATAAAAGGACCCTTAAATATCGTACTCAAACTGACACAGACCCACCAATAAAAAAGTATGCTAAATGGACCCAAATAACAAACGGACGTGTTAGTGTTAGGGGGGCGCCAATTTGCAAATTTGCGACGTCCAAGGCCAAGACCCATATCAGACATCTATTTCATTTACAAATGCAAAGTTTCATGATTTTTTTGAGCTTCCCAAGCACTTCAAAAAGCAGCTTCCTGTTTCATGGAGAGTAACGGCAACGCTTCCTGATTCATGGAGGGTAACGGCAACGCTTACTGTTTCATGGAGAGTAACGGCCACGCTTACTGTTCCATGGAGGGTAACGGCAATGCTTACTGTTTCACTGAAGACTCACAATCTTCACGAAAGCATCATCAAGGTCTTAAGGCCTCACTGACCACATCTGAGGTAGATCTGGTGAAACCACCAGGAGGAGTACTTCGAAGTATAAAACATTTAATTTCTTGTTCCCAATAGGTGGTGCTATGACTATGAGTCAATATTGGCATGTAAATGTCCTCAGGCCTGGACCCTTGTCTGAGAAATTTGCGGCAGATTGGATTAGGTACATTTGAGTTACAACAACTTCCTGTTTATGGGGAATCACACAAAATGGCTGCCACATCATGGTAAGGTCGTTCCATGAAAACTCTTGATTTTGATAACTTCTCATCGCAATTTTTAAGTTTGATCTGATTAAATCTATAGGAGACGTTGGTTAAAGTACAGTGCCTGTAAAAGGCAAAACATGGCCTGAACTTGCACAGTAAATAAAAAAATCGGTGACTTCCTGTTTGGTTTATGGTATACCTCCACATGTTACATGTTCCTAACAATTTTTGTTCA
>CAKAOI010048381.1:11831-39326 GCA_916701655.1 Sebastiscus albofasciatus | reverse complement strand
AAAAAATTCACACGTGTGAATAGACTGTGTTAAGTTCACGAAAAAACAGACTAATACAGGAAGTTCAGGTAATTATGTTATGCTTTTATTTTGGGGAACTCCTCTAAGAACTCTCTCTTTGAGGCCGACTTCAGGGGAGTGTTTTCAGCGAGCACATCTGAAACTTTAGCCACAGGTCTCCAGCTGGTTTCAGTCAAGGCCTATAGAAAGAAGGCTGTGTCACGCGTCATATCTCCGGGGGTATAACACATGCGCAGTAAAATCTCACCTGCGCTCGCCAAAATTGAGCCAATTGCAACGCACGACCGCAGCTTCAGTTACACTGCGCATGAGTTATACCCCCATAACCCAAGACCCAAATCCGCCCGTGACCTAGCCTCCTTTCCATAGGCCTTGGTTTCATTTAGCTTGTTGGGCTGAACCAAGTGCCAGGGAAGAGAGGGGGGAGTGGGCTACAGCGATTGTTTAAATTGGCTTTCTTTTGATACTTCTTCCATTTATCATGCATATTATTCAATCTGTATTATGCAATCATTTGTATGTTGTATATGTAAATATTAAGGTTATATTGTACAAGTTAAATTGATTGTGGGAGTGGGTATGTGCCCTTCATTGTTGGTATGGACCTCAGGTAGATCTACCAGGTGGGAAAAGCAGTGTGGTGTGTGAGAGAGGGGGAATCAGGTTAAGTGTTGCCTCAACCTGGAATCTGTTACCTGTGTTACCCAGTTCTGTTGTCCAGCTGCCTGCTAACTATTGGGGAGAGTTTTGTGATTTTTGAAACGTTTCTATAGTCTAAGTAAAAACCTGAGCTCTGGAAACATCCTGGTTGGTCTATTGCTGCTCACTTTTCCACCACACTCGTTGTGCACCTCAATCCTGCTGGCCTTCGTCCTGGTTCTAAGTGTCCACCACCTCAAAACCTTCCAATAATGTTTGGTGTAAAATGTTTCTTTCTGACAGACTTTGTTTTGTAAAGATTAAGTGTCAGCATAATGTAGTTAAACTTGATTTAAAATGATGGAACTGGATTTGAAATTAAACTCAAGTAAAAATGAAACCTGATTTTAAAAAGCTTAGTTTTCATTTCAGGTCCAGCAGGGTGACAAATTATTTTCTCTCATGCCATCAAACTATAAAATGCTCACGATGAGTTTTTTGGTGGTGATGAGGATGACCTGATGTACTGCTGGTTAGATCTTTACTAGTGCAGTTGTCATGGTCTGGCACTATGCAAGAGAACATTGGACTTTTTCCTTTTTGTTAAGATCTTGTGTTCATCCTTTTAGTGGTTTATTAGTCCTGTTATTGTGATTTGGGTTTTCTTTTATATTCATTCATTCCAGTGTTTCCTGTTTTATTTTGAAATCCACTTCTCCTGTGTCTTGTCTGGTTTTACTTTCTGCCTTTGTTTGTTTCCTGCCTTCTGTTCCGGCTGGGTCGCCGTCTCCGCAGCCATCACCTGTTCCAGATGGGTTGTCTCCGCAGCCACATCTAGTCCCGCCTGAGCTTCTGCATGGGCTTCAGTCACGTCCTGTTGCCTGGAATAAGGAAAAACACAAGTGAACTGAAACAAAGTTTAACTGAAAAACAAGTCATAGTAGCCTCCATTAATGAAACTCTCTTCGTGAAAGAAACACCTTATAAACAGGATGGTTTTAATATTTTAAGAACAGGCCACGGGGGCGGAGTGGCACTTTTCATCAAACAGGTAATCGAATACAGGGAAACCCTTTTTAATCTGACACAAGAAGAACTTGCACATAATGAATACATGGCCACCACACTGTTTTTAAATACATCCACCACTCTCCTCATCTCATCAATATATTGTCCAACTAGAATACAGCCCACAGGAAAACTCATCAAGACCATCACCAACAATAACAGAAATTTGCTCATAACGGGAGATTTTAATGACAAACACAAGGATTTTAACTGCAACACTATAAACAAATCAGGAATAACACTCAGAGAAATACTGGACACCACCAACCTCACTATCCTCAATAACGACGAACCAACACACATCCACTCTGCCAACTCCACCATGGACATACTGGACCAGGCCCTCTCTTCACCAGACCTCTCAGCCACACTCCACAACTTCCATGTGAGTCACTACATCGGCAGCGACCACCTCCCCATCCTCGCCACCTTCTCCCTCACACTCCAGCACCTGCCACAACAACAACGGTACAACTATAAAAAGGCAAACTGAAAAAACTACGGGAAACACATCATCAAAGACACCCGGACATCACTCAGATCCCCCCGACAACCATTCACTAGACCACCTGGCCTGACATATCGGATCACTACTCACCCAGGCTCGTAACACATGCATCCCACTTCACTCCGCCTCCAAACCACAGCAACGGCTCTCACCCCACATCCTGCACCTGATCAAAAGGAAAAGAAAACTACGGAGGCACTACATCAAATACAGATCACCGGATACCAAAACAGAAATAAACCGTCTCCAGAACCAAATCAGACAAAACTCACTCTGCACTCACAGCAACAATGGAAATCATTCTACAATAAACTGGACAGACTACAGATCCAACCCACGCAGCTTTTGGAAGAAAATAAAAAACATGAACGGTGCACAAAACAAAAACAACTCTCCTACATCAAGGAAAATCCATTGAAAATAACCAAGAAAAAGCAACCCTGTTCAGAAACCATCTCCAGAACACGTACTCCTGTCCCTCAGATCCACACTTTGATCACAACTGGAAAGAAACTGTCGGCATGGCCACAACCAATTTATTCATTATTAGCGTCTGTAGTTATTGATATTCTGACACTAGAAGTTATTTATTAGGCTGAATGTTTGAGGGAAAAGTGAAATGATAACTCATATCAAACCCGACACTCAAGAATGATCAACCTCATGTGACTGAATGGAAATGATGATAAATGATGTAAAAGGTATAAAAGACAGACTCTCCTTCTCTCTCTGACTTTAACTGGATCCTTAATAAAAGTTAATGAGTGAAATAGCAGATCATCAAAAGAAAACTCTTTCTAATAAATGAAGAAAGTTGACTGAGATCTGTTCGTTGTCAGGTTTTATAAACCCCTCTCCCTGTCTGACTCCTTCAGTGACGGTGTGTGAAGCAGAGATGCTGCAGGTCCTCCTGCTGCTGATCACTTCACCATCAACATGGTCCGTCTGTTATTCACAACTACAGTTAACACGGATTATAACTAGATGGTGAATCAGAAGACAACTAAACTATAAACTTTTTAATCTGTGATCTGTCTTCACTCCGGTATGAAACTCAGTGATGTTGATGTATCAGATCAGTCTGATCGGCGCAGCGTCCAATCAATAACTGATATCCAATAAGGGGGCGTGTCGGTCGGTGATAAACTTCCGTGGAGGAGACGCTGGAGGATACACTGGTGTGTCCTCGCTCATAGCTCCTCCAGCAAGCCTCCTCGATCCTCGCTCCTCGATGCGCATTTTATGAATTGGGACGTCCTTCAAGATGGAGGACTGAGATCGATTTCCGGGTCACAGCCGGAGGATCGAGGAGCGAGGAGACGAGGAGGCGAAAAATGATGAAATGAGATGCAGCTACAGACAACATGGGACTCCTGAGGCATGTACTATGAACAAGATTTGGCGTTAGCGAGGTAACTTCAGGGTTAACCCTTCAGGGTTTTCCGTCCTACAAAGGTGGTTCACTTCTTACCGGGGTAGATCGCCATGGTAACTGATGCTGAACAGCTAACCTGCTCCGGAGCAGGTTATGTTCCAGATAAGAGATCAACTCGTATAAAAGCACCTCCTACTGACCAATCAGAGCTCAGTGCGCGGATCATATGGTAAAATTACACACATATGAAGAAGTTTAAGTCATAATCAGGCTAAAAACAACACAGTTCAAACTGACAGATGCAGGAAGGACAGCTGGCTGTATGCTGTGGGTGTTTACCGCTTTGAATTATGTTTTTATACTTATATTTTAACTTCCTCTTGAGTCCATTTCACACCGCCTGAGAGGGGGGACGCAGCTGAAAGGAGGTCCTGGTACAGCAGATCCGACTGAAGAGGCCGGCCGAGCAGAAGGTGGCCATGCTGCGGAGGGAGCTGGAGGCCACAAAGGCAAAACTCAACAGCTCCCTCCAGCAGTTTGAGGTGGAGCAGGCCTCCGACTGCTTTTTAAAAGATAAAAAGTTAAGTTAAGTAAATAGATGTTTACTGAGTATATTGTTTAGTTTTAGTTTGCATGTTGTTAAAGGTATGACTGTGATGTTATGGTTGTGTAACAATATTATAGTGTTAATCTGATTTGTTTTAGGCTGGACCCCAGAAAAGCAGAGGCCAGCCCTATAAACACAAAAGTGTCACTGAGTGAGTGACTGATGAAGTTTCCCCAGTGGCCATGATTCGTTCAAAATTAATGTGATATTAAATTAAAGCAGTCCTCAATTATTTGACTCAAAGGTAGCTTACCATGTCATATGATATGCTACTTCAGCACACCTTAAGAACAAATCAGTATGGAAGCAGTGCAGAAAAGTGAAGATTCAATTCAATGTATTTTTATATAGCGTCAAATCATAATAGAAGTTATCTCGAGATGCTTTTTATATAGAGCAGGTCTAGACTGTACTCTATCGTATAGAGACCCAACAAGAGATCCCACCAAGAGCATTGCAATGCGCTGTGGCCAGGAAAAACTCCCCATTTAGCGGGTAGAAACTGTAGCAGGACCGGGCTCTGGGTGGGCAGCCATCTGACACGACCGGTTGTGTTTTGAGAAGATGAACATTTAATATCCATAAATTCACATTATAGACACAACTCACTATCTGTTAGCAATGTTGTGTCAATTTGGCACATTGAGTGTGGGAATTGGGAGGGTAACATCGATGGTGTCAATATATTTTTGTGTTTGATTGTGTTATCAAAGAATTTGAAAAAGTGTTTAATGTGTTTGTATTGTTGTTTACATTTGTGCAGATGTGGTAGATGCTGCCACGCAGACGGAGGAAAGAATGGATGTGGTGGAGGAGGAGGAGATGTAATTTTTTTTTTTATATTTTCTTAGTTCATTTTAGTTAATTGTTTATTAGTTTGTTTTTGTTTGTTTGTTTTAAATAAATCTTATCTTGTTCATTTGTTTCATGTGTTTTTTTTTGTTGTCTTCAAAGGCACAGTTTCTGAATACGGGCTGGGTGTATTTCTCCATGGATTAAAGGGACTATTTGTAACTTTCAGAAATGCTTGTTAACAGCGACACCTGAGTGAAGGCAAGCAGGCAGAGGAGGAGAGACTCCGGCCACACACGAGCGCGCATGGCATCCCGACCCGGTACATTTATACGCTTAAAAAGTTACAAACAGTCCCTTTAAGCATTTCCATACTTTCGCAGTATTTATACAGCACTTAAACCTGCTTTATAATAAAAGGGGGGAGGAAGATACAGAGAGGAGTAATAGTTACTGAACATTATGTACATTATATATTGTAAATAAGAGATGGATTTCTTCCCAAAGCTAGCATCGTGCTGTATGTCCAGAAATCGTCTACCACACAATTGAGATGCTATTTCTCTACATCTTGAGAAATACCAGCAAATAGTGATTTTGGCTGTAAGAGTCAGACAGTTGCACAGTAAACAGCATACATGCAGACAAAAAGTATGATTTCATGTCATGTATTGATGTTCTCCATCTTGAGTTAATACAACATGATCGCTGGCTTAGGTACACCAAAGGAAATAAACTCATATCATTTCAGTGATGATTTTATCCACAGTAGTGTGACAGCCACAAAAAAATGGATTTTATGAGTTAAATATCACCTCAGTGGCAGAGTTCAGGCTGGAAAATATTACATAGGCTCCATATAGCCCCTGTTACCCTCCACAAAATATCTCAAACCATCTCTCCCATTTGCTGTAAGTGTAAAACAGACCTTCGGTCTGATTTCCATTACTTTTGGGGGTGCAAACGGATTGCTAGATACTGGAATCACATAGCCTGTGAACTGAGCGGGATCTTTACGATTACAATAAGAAAGGATCCAGGGCTATTTTTACTGGGTTTGCCCTCTAAAGAAGTTTCTCTCTCGAGCTATCATAACAAATTGCTGGACAAACTTCTGCTCCTTGCTCGTAAATGCATCCTGCTAAAATGAGTGAAAGACACTCCACCCACAGTAACATTCTGGTACAGGGAGATTTTCAACGTACTGCCTGAAAGGATGAGTGCAGTCCTCAGGAGTTAATGAGGGCTAATTTATTAAGATCTGGAACCCTGTCCTAGACTATTTACCATCAGAGCTCAAACACACTGCTGAAAGACCAGTACCCTTCAGGGTGGAAGCAAATTATGCCTAGTGCCACGTAAAACATAAAATACATTTCTATGATCACACTTTACCTTTCATGAGAGTCTGAGGACATTAAACTTTACTCTATGAGATATTATCTGCTATTCCTATTGTTGTCTTTTCTTTGATATTTATTTTTACAGTCACATTTAACCACTATGTTATTTTATGTCAAATGTCCTTTTTCATCTGTTTTTATAATTAATAAATTTGTATTTATTCGTTTTGGGGAGGGGGTGGAGGGGATGGGGGTCTGACTGTATCCAATAACTGTAGAACATAACATTGCTGTGAGCCTTCTGTTCTGAAAATAATGATAAATATGTCATTGTATTGCTGCAAATCAATGGAGAAAATGTTTATGTATTTGTATTCACGTGGAAATATTGAAGTTTGAAGATCTCGTATCAGCTGCACGATAAAGAAAATGTTTTCCGACCAAAAATGCATTGGATTAAGTATTGACCCAGACAACAACACAGAAGTCAAACATTTAAGTTCATTTTATTCAGGAGAAGCCAACAAATTTCACTTGTAGCCAATCAATCTGCACAACATATGACCCTCTCAAGGGGAAAACATACTATTTACACAAAGCAGCCATTTAACACAGGTTCTTTCTCAGGTAAATTATATATTTATGTTAGTAGCTATTAAATTTAAAAGTTAAGAATATCAGTTATAGAAAACATACACTAGCCTATAATATATGACCAGAAGTATATGAATACCCAAATATACGCCCATATGTGATTGTTGACCACACATGGGCATTAAACACATGAAGTTGCCAGGTTCAAAATGGCTGAGCCCACCAAACCAAGCCTTTGGCCAATTACCAGCCCATTTCCACCAATTTATGGAAACGTATATATAAGGTTGTGGAGAAGTTGGAACTGTGTTGGAAGTAGGGAGAAAGAAAAGAAAGAAACAACACAGTAAGAAAACTGAAAGAAAATGGAAGAAAAACTTGTCAAGGAAATTATGGACTTCAAAGTCCATAATGGCTTTCCTAAGGGCCTCACTAAGCAACAGAGGTACACAATAAAAAGAAGAGCTTCAACATTTGTGCTCAAGGGTAAGTATTAATGTTATATACCATCAATCACAAAAAGTAATTTTGTTCTGTTATATTAAGATTAAATTGAGCTTTTTTTGACCGGATGGAGTTCTCCATTACATATGCAGACGCTGTAAGGAAAAGGGGCATTTGGCCAAGGTGGTATTATCAGCCGCCGAGGCCAACCAGATTTTTGAAGAGTTACACTGCAGCACTATTGGCTCGCATTGTGGTGTAGAAAAAACGCACCATGCAGTGATCAGCCATTATTATTGGCCTGGAATGGAAGCTGACATCCGCAAATGGGTAAGTTATAAGGGTCACCCAAATTTACTTCAGTTTTTTTTTTTTTACATGAAGACCTAATTTAGAAAACAATTTTCTCAAATGCAAAAGCAATAACTAAATTAATTCAACATTTTACTTCAGTATACTTAATAATATACTTATTATTAATATACTTCAAGTACCAAAAGTAAGTACATATTATGCAGAATGTCCCAATTCAGAATAATATATAATATATCACTGGATTATAATGAATGAATTAGATGCATTGATGTGTAAGCATCACTAATGTTACAGCTGGTAAAGGTCGAGCTCATTTCAACTATACTGCTGGGTAGCTTAATCTATGATAATACATCATAATTATTAGTCAATTATATATTAATAATCTAAATCTTTAAAGAAAATGGTATCTAATATTGTCAAATAAATGTAGTGAAGTTAAAAGTACAATACTGAACTAACTTCCATTGAATACTAAATTACAGACTTGTAAAATAAAATTACCAAAGTAGTTTATTATCTAAAAATTAGGGCAATCGAATATAATATTGAATTGCGATTAATTGCATGATTGTCCATGATTATCACGATTAATCGCAAATTAATCACACATGTTCTATCTGTTCAAAATGTACCTTAAAGGGAGATCTGTCAAGTATTTCATACTCTTATCAACATGGGAGTGGACAAATATGCTGCTTTATGTAAATGTATGTACATATTTATTATTGTAAATCAATGAACAACACAAAAAAAATAAAAAATCCAGAAACCCTCACAGGTACTGCATTTAGCATAAAACAATATGCTCAGATCATAACATGACAAACTGCAGCCCAACAGGCAACAACAGCTGTCAGTGTGTCAGTGTGCTGACTTGACTATGACTTGCCCCAAAATGCATGTGATTATCAGAAAGTGGGCATGTCTGTAAAGGGGAGACTCGTGGGTACCCATAGAACCCATAGAATCACTGATCTGGAGGTCAGAGGTCAAGGGACCCTTTTGAAAATCCCAAAACATATAGAAATGACCCTAGAGCATTAACAGAACTAAAAGTACAGATATGCAAAGTAACTAGACACATTTTACAACGTCAGTAAGGCATAGCATAGGCCCTATGGATAACCTTGAAATAAATCAGTAGGCCTTAGACATTAGACCATATTGTAGTCCACCGTGGTCGACAGCCGTAAGTCACAAGCTTTCTATCGCAGGTCTTCATCGCGGCAACACATCGGTAGCTATCCCAAGTAAATGATTATAAAATCTTGGAACCAAACCACAAGAGCTTGAAAAATAATTCACTTTTTTCCCCCAAACTTCAGTGAATCACCTTCAGAGTGAAAGTCCACACAGGCTTCAACGATGGAATTTCTCATTTAAAGATAACAATAAGTAATATAAGACTCTAACACAGCCAGCTATTATAGACATCCATCATCACACTCCACAGTTTCTTTCTTTTGCTTCAGCTTAACTTCAGATCTTTGGAAAGGAATCGATCCACCTCACGGAGAGCAGCGATCAGAACTGAGCTGGCTGCATTTCCCTTAAATCGTACGATGTCGAGCAGCTCTCGTGCTTTATCTGCCTTGTTTTTTGTTTTGATTGACTGCATTTCACCATCGCTTATAACGTGATGGTGAAGGAGTATATCCAGAAGCTCGTCCAGATTAGGATCAGACAACCTCTTTACTAACTCTCTACGACGCGAAAACAGCCTCTCTGCATGGCCCTCTGCTGGGGCGTTGTCCTTTGCTGCGACGCTGTCCTCTGCTGGGAAATTCCTCTGAGGAATTTCCATTCTTGGATCTGGGAGATAACCAGGGAAAGACTTTTTTAAAAACCAACAATCACCTTTAAAGAGCAATTCAACTGAAATGAGAGGTCATGTTTTTGTACAGCAACATGTCTGCTCTGTAAATCAGTTGTTCTGTGTTCAAAATCAGAAACCAAAAGGGAGACATTAATATTTTATATTTTTTGGTTTCATGATCCTTCTCTGTGGTGAGTGCATGTTCTCCCCGTGTTGGCGTGGGTTTTCTCCGGCTTCCTCCCTCAGTTCAGAGACATGTTCTGTAGGTTAGGTTAAATGACGACTCTAAATTGCCTGTAGGTGTGAATGTGAGTGTGCATGTCTGTCTGTCTGTGTGTGTGTGTGTCTGTGTGTGTCAGTCCTGTGATTGACTGGCAACCTGTCCAGGTGTTCCCCGTCAATAACAGCTGGGATCGGTTCCAGCCCCGCCGCGGCCCTCTAAGGATAAGCCGTCACAGGTAATGGATGGACGGTTTCATGAAGGAGCCCTCTATTAATCTGTCGGTATACCGCTAGTTCTATTTACATAGATGAAGAATTTGTTTCCTTAAGCTGGGGACGCACTGACCCAACATCAGAGAACTAGCGGTGATGAAGGCCGCCTGTTGCGTCGCCTCATGTCGCCTTTGTTTTGGCCGACAAGTCGCACTCGAACACACCGCAAAGACTACAGCCGACGGTCAGTTAGCATGTACGTTCTGCTCCTGGTGAGAGGAGATAACTCTCCACACCAGCAATCGGCAGTAGTCTGTATTCATCATTCTAAAAGGGAAACAGCCAATCACAGTAACTGGTCTCACATTGTTGCTACAACACTAGTTGACATATAACAATAGTTTTTATTGGTCTGAGGTTGCTGATATGGGCAGGGCATAGTGTTACATGAAGCATGTCAGAGAAATTGTATGTAAGTGATGCCTGAAATAATGTTACTCATCACTAATAAGGATGATAAAGCAATTATAACTTAGCTTACAAACAAAGCAAAATGTTATGAGCAATGTTTTGACAGGTTCTTTCAACTAAAAAATTGAAAGGTACCGGCCCATTTTACATGAACAGCTGGCTCATTTTACCTGAACAGCTGGCCCATTTTACATGAACAGCTGGCCCATTTTACATGAACAGCTGGCCCATTTTACCTGAACAGCTGGCCCATTTTACATGAACAGCTGGCCCATTTTACATGAACAGCTGGCCCATTTTACATGAACAGCGAGCCCATTTTACCTGAACAGCTGGCCCATTTTACCTGAACATTGTGTCGTAGCTCAAGAGGGAATTTGCTGATACTGAAACGCTGATGTTGAAACTCTCATAATTCCAAAACAATTATAATTTTTCATATTTTTTAACAAATAAATATTTGCGAGCCCCTTGCCAATTTATAAAAATATCATTAGATCTCATGCATAGCTTATTTGATGGTCTTATGAATCATTTACTAAAAAGTATCCCATTTTACCTGACTCCACCCTAGTCGATACCAATACCAGTAAAAAGGGATCAAATATTGATGAATATTTTTTTCAAATAGACGTGATCTTAACGGCTGGAACAAAAATGGAATTGAGTAACAGTTTTGTTGTACAATGAGGACATGCTCATTTTAAGCTCAGATGTGAATGTACAATAGTTTGATGAATGGGGGAAATTGTTTCAATACTCACATTTGTCAGCTCTGATGGACTCATCCATGTCGGTCCTGTAGAGATCAACACAGTCCCAAAAGTTATAGAACAAGTTTAGAATAATTGTCAGTTCTTTGAATTAGCATCAATCTATCAGAATTAAATGCTTATCATCATATCTGCACCACGAAGACTACAACTGACTGCTGACAATCATGTTCTGTGCCTACATTAAAGGCAATAACTAGTAATTAGTCTAGATCGAAGGACCTCTGGTGACGCTGAAATGTAGCAGACATGTGAGCCTTGCTCTCCCGCAAATTCACTTTAAAACAGTACTTTTCCATAACCTCTGAGATTTAAATAGCATATTTTTTTATCAGTATCTGCTATATTATATCCTGCAGTACTGGCATAAGGTCAAAATCAGCAAAGTCTAGGAAGGGCGATGTCGAAGCTCCGAATATGTGTGGTAGCGTTAGTTCATGCTTGGCTGACATTGCTGGCCTGCTAGAGGAGCACAGAGCTAGCATCTCCGCTGATTTTAAAACAGTCTTCGCAGCCCTCAAGGTGAAGCTGAACAACACCCAGGCTGCAGTAATCGAGCACGGTCAAAGTATTGACTCTCTGGAGTCAACTGCTGATCTTCAAGATCAGCAAATCCAAGCGCTGGAGGAGTGATGCACGGCCCGAGCCGATAACAACGCCAAGCTAATTGCTAAGACCGCAGACCTGGAAGGTCAGAGTCGTAGGAATAGTCCGCATTGTTGGTCTCCCGGAGTCTATCGAGGGGCCCCGACCTACGAACTTCTTCTCAGAACTCCCGGTTGAATTGCTTGGCAACCAGGTTCTTCGATCTCCTCCCGAGTTGGAGTGTGCGCACAGGTTGCTTGTAGCCAAGCCTCAGACGGGGTCGAGGCCTCGGCCTGTAATTATTCGGCTTCACCGTTACCAAACTAAGGACCTAATTGTCCACGAAGCACGTAAGAGGCGAGGCCACCTCCAGTACCGTGGGACACCCGTTCAGATTTTCAAAGACTACACCCTGGAGGTTCTGGAGCAGCGTTCAAAGTACCGAGATGTCATGGCTAAGTTGTACAACTTATGCCTCAGACCGGCACTTCTGTTTCCAGCTCGCCTGCAGATCACGCTGAAAAGTGGAGCTAAGAAGAAGTTCCCTTCGGCTGGGGTGGCTGCGGCCTTCGCGGCTAATTACCGACAGGAGCCGGTGGTCGGCTAGCATAGCTGCTGTGCTGGGCTAGCTGTTTGTGCACTGCCTTGTTTTCGTGCTCTCTGAAGTACTCATGGATCCAACAAGAGCTCAATGAACCACCGTATTGTGAGTACACATGTCTGAGTGTTCTACTTGGCTAGGGCCGACACGACAGGACACAAGTTTTTCATATGAGAACCTTGTTTTTCCATTGGAGATATGTTTTTTTGTATGTTGCCCTTTTTTATTTTTTGTTGCTGGCACTCTAGGACCGACCTGGCATCCCTGAAAACATCCGTTGTGTCATGGCTAACGTGGCTGGTGTAGGAGATGGTGGTGGACAGGCAGTGAGGATCATTTCATTAAGTATTGGTGGGATGAACGCATCCGTGAAACACGCAAAGATTTCTACACATATCAAAAGTTTGAATGCGGACATAATGTTCATCCTGTCGTGCCCTCAATCATATCAGAGGACCAGACGAGATTCATAAGAGGAAGGCACTCTTTCACAAATGTACGAAGGCTTCTCAGCGTCATTCACACTCCACCTTCCCCTACTGAACCAGAGGTGATCATCTCTCTCGTCGCTGAGAAAGCCTTCGGCAGGGTGGAGTGGGACTATTTGTTTTCTACACTGCGGCAGTTCAGCTTCAGTGAAGGCCTTGTAGCATTGATCCAATTACCTTACTCTTCCCCTAAAGCATCGGTATGTACAAACAACCAACGTTCTGAACCCTTCCCCCCATTCCGTGGTACGCGGCAGGGATGCCTATTGTTGCCGCTCCTGTTCGCAATCACTATTGAACCATTCTCAATTGCTTTAAAAGGCAAAAAGTGAGTTTAAAGGCATCCAGAGATAGAGTACAGAACATAAAGTCTACAGATTTCAATAGTCCTACATGGTGGCCTGAGTGTCAGCAACTACCCCCTTTTTTTCTTTTCTTTTCTTTCCTTTAATACATATTTCGGTCTATGTATTATGGTTTTATTATTATTTTATGTGTATGTATACATATGTACAGTATATGTGTATATATAGGTGTGTGTAGATATATATATTTCTTTTCTATTTATTTACTATTACTATTATTATTGTTATTTCTTTTATCCATTTATTTATTTATTCTTTGTTTTCCCTTCTCTGGGAGTATTTAATGTATTTCCATGTGTACATTGCCAAATCTTCCGTGTGTACCACATTATCTCCATCACTACAAAGAGGAACAGCGGTGGTTAGGAAATATGGGTCTAGGATAACACTGTTTCAAATATGTAAAACACTGATTCCTTTATAGTTGTACTTCTGTACTATACTTTTTGTGCCAATAAAAAATGTGAACATTAGTCTAGATCCAAAACAAAGAAAACACAACTAACTACACTTTTCAATCTACTGTTAATTCACATGTCTGCAAAAACATTGCAACTGACTCAAAAATGTTGCTTTGCATTATAAACTTGCTTTTTGTTGTTTGTGGAAGAATGAAAGAATGCAGAAAAGAAAAGAAACATAGGATGTGCGGGGGCGGCAGTAGCTCAGTCCGATGGCTTGGGAGCCGGAGAGTAGCCGGTTCCTGTCGGGGTGCCCCGGAACCCCAAACTGCTCCCCGGGCACTGTATAGCAGCTGCCCACTGCTATACTGGCTGTGAGGGTTCTCATCCTTGTTGCTGCACTAGCAACTCTTAAGCTTTGTTTGCACGCTACGAGCATACACAGAGGCGTTTACGCTCAGCGCGTTGTTCGTTGCAGTATGATCTGAAACGCCAGGAGGCTTAAAAACAAAATATCAACTGGATGAGCAAGAAGTCAGCGAGTGGGACCGGAGAGGAAAAGTATGTTGCCTGGCAACGGTAGTAAACACTGACGTACGTACCGCCAAATATTGCGTTTGTGTACTGTAATTATTACTGTCGCTGACCTCCAGGTCTAAATGACTTCCTGTCTCTCGGTGCTTCCCCTCGGGTCGCCACTCTTTACATCAGACCTTTTTTAGCTTTAACAAAACAATCTCTCAGATTCTTTCACAGCCTGCAGCAGAAAACCTCTTCTTTCCCCAGTGCGTTGAATATTTCTCTCCAAGTATTTTATGTCATGTGACTGTCCCTGTTGTCATGTGACTGTCCCTGTGGTCATGTGACTGTCCCTGTGGTCATGTGACTGTCCCTGTGGTCTCTCAGTGAACAGTTGTAGAGATGTCTGTACAGGCGAAGCTGCTTGGCTAGTCTTCCCTCGAAGGCGTCCATGTTAAAATGAAAAAGTGCAGCGTGCGTAGTTGGCACATAGTTACAAAAATTCAGAGGTGCACCACACATCCCCACGACAACTTGCTGAGCCTTTCGCGCGCCACGCGAAAGCCGTGATGACGTAGTTTTCTGGCGAACGCACCTCGTGCCGGCTTCACGAGGGCAAACATAAACCAGGCTATACTGGTTGGTTGGGGTGCCCACACAGTGGAGCTGAAATGATAACCCACGGGTGTAACACATTGACTGTTGAGTTTTTAGTGCAATACTGCTGGAACCAGCATGGACAGACTCCGACCCTCTACTGACCTCAGAGTCTCCAGTGTATAGTGTAGACTCTCCTTAAGATCAGACAGCAGCTTCACTCCTGAATCCTTCAGCTCGTTTCCTCTCAGATCCAGCTCTCTCAGATGGGAGGGGTTGGACTTCAGAGCTGAGGCCAGAGAAGCACAGCTGATCTCTGACAACCTGCAGTACATCAGTCTGAATAAAGAATAAATGATGGAGATAAAAATCAATTTATAATCCAATCAGATGTGTTCAGGTTTTAAATGTGTAGCTCAACATTACTATGTCCTAATCAATAAGCTTTTCCCTAAAATGAGTAGAGTGACTTTGTCATTGTGTTATTGTGGATCATCATAATGTCAGCCTTCTACAGACATCATCCAAATGTCACCACAACATTCATATACCTATTCAAGTCAACACACATCAATTCATGCTGCTGATCTCTGTGTTCATGTGTGTGTGCTGAAGGATCAATATCAATGATCACACATTATTTGTGGAACATGTTGAAACAATCAGAAACCAGAAAAATATTTCTACTTCTTTAACTACACTTGATCAATTTAGAACCAATATTAGTTCAGAGGATCTTCTGTATCCAGATGTGACCATTTACCCACAATGATAAACATTCATTTACTTTAACAACTAACAGTGGACATTTTCTACACTTTCTTTAAGAAACACAAGTCTTTTGTGACTGCAGACTGAATTTAGTTAAAAAAACATTGAAAATCTGAAGAAAAGAACATTAACAACTTTATAGATGTAAGTTATGTTTGTACATAAATTAGGTTCAATTGTTAATAAAACATATAAGATCTATAATAGTAACAGAGAGTCAGTGAACTGACCTCAGAGTCTTTAGTCCACAGTGTGGACTTTCCAGAAAACCACACATTCGCTCCACTCCTGTATCCTTCAGCTTATCGTTTCCACTCAGATCCAGCTCTCTCAGATGGGAGGGGTTGGACTTCAGAGCTGACGTCAGAGAACGACAGCTGATCTCTGACAACCTGCAGTACATCAGTCTGAATAAAGAATAAATGATGAAGATAAAAATCACTTTATAATCCAATCAGATGTGTTCAGGTTTTAAATGTGTAGCTCAACATCACTATGTCCTAATCAATGAGCTTGTCCCTAAAATGAGTAGAGTGACTTTGTCATTGTGTTATTGTGGATCATCATAATGTCAGCCTTCTACAGACATCATCCAAATGTCAACACAACATTCATACACCTGTTCATGTCAACACACATCAATAACATGCTGCTGATCTCGGTGTTCATCTATGTGTGTGTGCTGAAGGATCAATATCAATGATCACATATTATTTGTGGAACATGTTGAAACAATCAGAAACCACAGAAATATTTCTACTTCTTTAACTACACTTGATCAATTTAGAACCAATATTAGTTCAGAGGATCTTCTGTATCCAGATGTGACCATTTACCAACAATGATAAACATTCATTTGCTTTAACAACTAACAGTGGACATTTTCTACACTTTCTTTAAGAAACACAAGTCTTTTGTGACTGCAGACTGAATTTAGTTCAAGAAACATGAAAATATGAAGAAAAGGACATTAACAACTTTATAGATGTAAGTTATGTTTGTACATAAATTAGGTTCAATTGTTAATTAAACATATAAGATCTATAAAAGTAACAGAGAGTCAGTGAACTGACCTCAGAGTCTCCAGTCTACAGTGTGGACTCTTCAGAAAACCACACAGGGGCTTCACTCTTGAATCCTGCAGGTTGTCGTTTCCACTCAGATCCAGCTCTCTCAGATGGGAGGGGTTGGACTTCAGAGCTGAGGGCAGAGAACGACAGCTGATCTCTGACAACCAGCAGTTCATCAATCTGAATAAAGAATGAATGATGAAGATAAACATCAATTTATAATCCAATCAGATGTGTTCAGGTTTTAAATGTGTAGCTCAACATTACTATGTCCTAATCAATGATCTTTTCCCTAAAATGAGTAGAGTGACTTTGTCATTGTGTTATTGTGGATCATCATCATGTCAGCCTTCTACAGACATCATCCAAATGTCACCACAACATTCATACACCTATTCATGTCAACACACATCAATAACATGCTGCTGATCTCTGTGTTCATCTGTGTGTGTGTTCTGAATGATCAATATCAATGATCACACATTATTTGTGGAACATGTTGAAACAAACAGAAACCAGAAAAATAGTTCTACTTCATGAAGTAAACTTGATCAATTTAGAACAAATATTCAGGGTTCCTACACATTTTACATTTAAAAATTCCAGACTTTTACAGACTGCTCTGCAGTCGTTTCAGACCACATTTGGGAGGACACTGTGACAAGACTACAGTGCTTCGTTTTGGGCAGTAATTTCACCACTAATAGAGTCTTTGTGGTATAAAGAGAATTTGATGATGATGAAGACCTTCAACACTCTTCATCGTGGACAACACCTCCTCACTTTGTATCAGCACGTCACCACTGAATCAAAACAAGACCAGCCAGCTGGAGCACTGGTCACAGTTCATCACGTTCATGATGTAAAGTAGGAGTGTGCGTTCAGTCAGAGCCTACTTCTTGCATTGCTTTCGACGACATCAAGCTCGCTCTGGCCCGCGCCCTCTCACACAGTAGTAAAGTAGTTGGAAAGATGGCACACCTGCACGGTCAGTTTATTTTGATGTTAATACAATGTACCTGAATTAACGAATATGACGGATATTACTACTGACATTCATGTAATATTACGTCACAACGGCTGCTGTATTAGCCGTGTGTTTACTACGTGTTTATTTGCATATAGAGCGGTGAAGTAAGATCAGATTACAAGTGACCAATGATGACGCATGTGGAGACGCATGTTAATACCAAGGGGGGGGACAGGGCTTCAGTGAAACATGGTTGCATGATAACATTTGAACCAGTATAATTGATGTTCCTGGATATAAGTGTTTTACAAATGATAGAGCTGTAGGTAGAGGAGGGAGCGTGTTGATATATACCAAAGACTCATTCAAGTCTAAACAGGTGTCACTATGTGACAATATAACAATTGAATGTTTGTGTATAAATGTTTCACTGTCCCCACGTATGGAATTTAATATTCTGGTAGTGTATAACCCCCCCCCCTCAGGTTGTGCTGTAAGGCTTTATGAGAGTATGGAAGAATTGTTTAAGAGCTTTAACCGCAATTGTGAGGAACTTGTCCTTGGAGACTTTAATATAAATTGGTCGGACAAACACTGTAGAAAAAAACTTAAAGAACTGACATCAAATTTTACTTCCATCAGATGATTGGTGGGCCTACTCGCCTAACCAGAAATACTCAAACACAAATAGATTTAATATTTGCCAACAAACCTGATTGAGTCACAAAAACATATAATCTAGTTAGTGGTTTGTCTGATCATAACATGATACTAATTGCAAAAAAACGTACAAAGAAACGTCTCGCTGGGTATTTTAACAACATTCACAAAGCAGTAAAACTTGAGATTCCGTGTAAGAATCTTGCTGAGTTTGAAAATGAATTAATGAGAGTTAGCTGGGACCAGGTTCTACAACATAAACAAGTAAATGAATGCTGTAATAAACTGATGTTCAGCATTGGTCGTATTGTTGACAAGTATATTAAACAACGCAAAAAGCCACAGAGAAAAATACAGCTCCCATGGCTAAGTGATACTGTGCGGCAGTTAACGAAGCGAAGAGATTATGCCCTAAAGACCTTCCTCAAAACTCTAAGGACATTGACTTGCAACTATTTGGAGGGCTGAGAAATTGGGTAGTTAAGGAACTGCGTATTTCAAAAGCAAATTATTACATTCAAGTCCTATCAGAGGCTAACAATCTGGATTGGTAAAACAATCTGAAAACAACTAAATAGTTGGATAAACCCGAAGGTCAATGTTACTCACAAATATGAACTCAAAATCAGGGAAGACATTATCTCTGATTCTATACAAGTTGCTAAAACATTGAACGAATTCTTCATTCAGTTCAATTGTTAATTAAACACAAGATCTATAACAGTAACAGAGTCTGTGAACTGACCTCAGAGTCTCCAGTCTACAGTGTGGACTCTCCAGAAAACCACACAGCTTCACTCCTGACTCCTGCAGGTCGTTTTTACTCAGATCCAGTTCTCTCAGATGGGAGGGGTTGGACTCCAAAGCTGAGGCCAGAGAATCACAGCTGATCTCTGACAACTTGCAATCACTCAATCTGAATAAAAAATAAATGATGTAGATGAAAATCACTTGATAATCCAATCAGATGTGTTCAGGTTTTAAATGTGTAGCTCAACATCACTATGTCCTAATCAATGAGCTTTTCCCTAAAATGAGTAGAGTGACTTTGTCATTATGTTATTGTGGATCATCATAATGTCAGCCTTCTGCAGACGTCATCCAAGTCTGGAGTTAGAGGATCAATATCAAATCAGACTTGTTGGACTTCATTACTTAATTTATTACATTGCCTTCTTCTCACTGTATTTGGTAGCTTAGTAGGTTTATGTCATTTACAGGAAAGGTCCACAATTGTTCAAGTGTGTCTATAAACAACAGCCACATGTCATGTGTACATTAAAAGAGTTATTGGTGGCAGTAATCATTCCTCCTGTGAAGTGGTCCTTTCATAACACAACTACACTGTAAGAAATGACTTCAGAAGTTCAACTGAAACTAATATGAAGATTCAGCAGTCTGAGTCCTAAAATTAAAGTTACAGACTGTTTAGTACCGAATTCCCTCTTTGAGTTACTAATCATCCTGCAGTTCAACAAGGAAACTGTCAAACACAACATGACTGGATACATACTAAGGCTGGGCAATACATCCACATTACTGTATATCGATATCGTGATATGAGACGAGATATTGTAATATCTAGGGCTGTCAAAGTTAATGCCTTAATAATGTGTTAATGCGAAAATCTTTTTAACGCCAATATTTTCTTTAGCGCATTAACACAATCGATCATCCGGAGGTTGTAGCGGCTCAGTTTTAAAGCTATAGCGAAGATGATGATCATGATGAAGATGGTATCATAGGAAACTAGAAAACCTGATGAATTCATCGGTACCAACCATGCCATACTAGCTTGTCATGAAGGAGGTTAAATAACGCTCCAATCTTGTGCTAAGTTTTGGTGATTAAAAATTGTCATGTCCATTTTCAAAAGGGGTCCCTTGACCTCTGACCTCCAGATGTGTGAATGAAAATGGGTTCTATGGGTACCCACGAGTCTCCCCTTTACAGACATGCCCACTTTATGATAATCACATGCAGTTTGGGGGCAAGTCATAGTCAAGTCAGCACACTGACACACTGACAGCTGTTGTTGCCTGTTGGGCTGCAGTTTGCCATGTTATGATCTGAGCATATTTTTTATGCTAAATGCAGTACCTGTGAGGGTTTCTGGACAATATTTGTCATTATTTTGTGTTATTAATTTATTTTCAGTAATACATATATACATACATTTGCATAAAGCAGCATATTCGTCCACTCCCATGTTGATAAGAGTATTAAATACCTGACAGATCTCCCTTTAAGGTACTTTTGAACACATTAAAAATGTGTGATTGATTTGCGATTAATCATATGATTAATCGTGATTAAATATTTTAATCGATTGACAGCCCTAGTAATATCGTGATATGAATAAGTGTTGTCTCTTCCTGGTTTTAAAGGCTGTATCACAGTAAAGTGATGTCATTTTCTGAACTTACAAGACTGTTCTTGCTGTTGTATTATTTGTGATTTACACTTTACGGTCATGAGATCCACATTACTGATGATTATTTATCAAAAAGCACCAATGGTCAACCCCACAATATCGTCGCAATATCAACATCGAGATATTTGATCAAAAGTATTGTGATATTTGATTTATTCCAAGTCACCCAGCCCTAATACATCTAACTGAGACTGCTGAAGCCTCTGATTAGTTTAAGATCACCTTTACAGTTAATTTTACACAGAACAAGACTGTGGATTTAATCCTCATCTCGTAACACTCAGGTTATATGGGGATTGCTTCACAGACAGAAGGAATGATGACAGACATCAATAACTCTTTGAATGTACATATGAACATGTGAGTATTGTATTCAGATAGACTTGAAAAAAATATGAACCTGCAAAGATGTTTCTGATGCAGAATATTTATTTGATTTTCGCTTCAAATAATTAGACAATTCTGACATGAAAACAGAGCACAGTTCGATCTGCTGTCAAAAAGAACATGGGAATAACTTAGAACCATAGAAAACTCTAATTGGATGGTGTCGTTCATAATCATCACTTATGTGCCTTTAAGTTGGTGCAATATGTGTTTGTTGAAGAGTGCTGCACCTTTAGACATGTTCAGATAGAGTGCTGCAGGAATGAGTCCTAAAACTCAGAAATGAGTTAGCATTTTATTACTTCCTGTTCCTTCGTCTGGAAGCCAATGGGTTGTTTGAGTGGTTTTTAGTTAGATATCTGAAATGAGGTCTGTGGTTAAAGGTCCAGTGTGTAGGATCTGGCGGTATCTAGCGATGACGTAAGGAGATTGCAACCAACTGAAGCCTCTCCTGTGTGCCAAGCATGTTGGAGAGCTACAGTAGCCGACGTGGAAACATGAATGTCCCTCTCTAGAGCCATCTGGAGCAGAGCCAGTGTGTAGAGAGTGTGTGTTACAGTCAGTGAACTGACCTCAGAGTCTCCAGTCTACAGCTTTGACTCTCCAGTCCAGCTGACAGCAGCTTCACTCCTGAATCATACAGGTGGTTGTTACTCAGGTCCAGCTCTCTCAGATGGGACGGGTTGGACTTCAGAGCTGAGGCCACAACTTCACAGTGAGTAACTGAGAGTCCACAGCCAGAAAGTCTGTCATGACATCAAAATTACAAAATATGTTATTATGAAAGAGGACAGTTTATATTTACTTCATACATTTGATGACTTAGCAGTTTGACATATACTTCTTTGATTAACATTTACTCTTCACATCAGTGGTTCAGCTAATCTGATCTCACTGTTTGACATGAAACAATAATTCTCATCTCTCTCTCTCTCAAGCCTGCAGACTTTTAATCTTTGTTTTTCTTTAATGTTGCAGATGAAGAGAGATAAAATGTAGTTACATTGAGGCTTCCATAATGTCCAGTCTGTCAGTGTGATCTGATCCCAGGTCTGTCTCCGCAAAGTTAGCATGAGGTCTTCTTGATGATAAAAGAATTTTTAAAACTCAATGAATAAGTAATAATAATACAGTTGAGAAAGATGACCTCTCTTTTCTAGCTACCTGCTGCTGTCAGGTTCACGTCCATAAATGGGAAAATTCAGCGACTTCTGTCAAACATTAGAGAAATTAAACAAATCGCGTAATAATATTAGACCTGTACATAATTAAACATTCATATAACTAGATGTTTTGATGACTGCATTGCGTTTTGTCATTAACACTCTTTTCTGAGCATCAAACGTATTCAGCTCACAAACACAATTAATGAACCAATAAGGTTGCATTATTTTCAACATAATGTCATCAGAAAGATGTTATCAGTGTATCAGCATTAAAAACATAACATTGATCTTTGGTGTGTATAAGATCTCTTAAAAAGTCTGAATTCGACCATTCTGCTGTTATATATTCATCAGACCGCTGTTATTGGTGGAAGCTGTGTATTTCCTGTTACTACTCTTCTCTACAGCAATAAAAGGAAAGACTTAAAAGCAAGATGATGGAACACAACTTGATTTCATTAGCAATAAAATGCACCATTGCTCGATTCAACATACTCAGGGGTTTTACAACGACAATCTTTGTCTCGTATGACCAGTAGTTTAAGGCGGCTAATGCATGAGTTGGGTCGATTTTCAGTTTTGCCAGTCCGGTCCGGTCTGGTGTACGAACTTAAACCGGTTTGATTTTATGCTAACCGGAACTGACACTGACCAGTAGTTTAAGGCAGCTAATGCATGAGTTGGGTCGATTTTTGGTTTTGCCGGTCTGGTCCGGTCCGGTGTAGGAACTTAAACCGGTTTGTTTTGATGCTAACCGGAACCGGAACCGACATTTGTCATTATGGCACGTTCTGGCAAACTAAAACGTATCCTACATCAACAACCTGTGCCAACAGAGTCACAGTGCTAAATCCAGCCTGTATTGCATTACTAATAAGCAATATGACAATGTGATTAACGTAATATCATGATACTATGTTGGTTTATAAACAAGAAGATGTTTGTTTACTAGAAGATCAGAATCATGGCAGAGCTGAGGCCTGTACTACGAAGCGAGTTCAACATACCCAGGGTATCTTCTCATTATCTGGCTTCACTAACCCTAACAAACGAGATCCCGCTAAACGGTCCTACTAAACTGGTTATCAACTCGGTAAGTCAACTCAGGGTTTCTCAGTCTGACTGTGAGCATGTTCACATGAACGGGGAGGTGTTTGCAGCATCTGACCAATCACAGACATGGACAAGTCTACAGACAGACAGGCAGAGCGCCACATTTAACAAAGGAAGCGCGAACTATGTTATATCAGACAAATACGAAGAGATTAAACACATAATCCAGACTAACAGTAACACAGTTGAAGCTGCTAAATGCAGGAAGGACAGCTGGTGAAAGAAAAAACTCCCAATGTGTGAATGCGTAAATTAACAGATTTATTAATTTAACGGAACACACAAAAGTCAGATTTACTCGTCTAAATATGAATAGCGTTTAAGAGTGTAATAGATGATTAGATTACTCATCATTTTACCCTGTGTATCATGTGGCGTCTATGACTATTTAAACCTTCTTTCACCTGCGTCCCCCCTCTCTGACAGTGTGAAACGGACTCAAGAGGAAGTTAAAAAATAGAAATCCAGCTGTCCTTCCTGCATTTGTCAGTTTAAACTGTGTTAATTTAAACCTGGATTATGATTTAAACTTCTTCATATGTGTGTAATATTATCATACGATCACCGCACCGAGCTCTGATTAGTCAGTAGGAGGTGCTTTCATACGAGTTGATCTCTTATGAAACGGAGGACCCGGAGATAACCCACACTAACACCGGGCACAGAAGAGCTTGATGAATATTCTCCACTTGTGCTACCAAGTCACTGTTAGCATAGCATTCAACATTACCCCATAATTGTCACTCGTGGCCACAGTGGCTGCTTCAGCTAAAATTACATACTCAATCAATAATAATAATAAGAACTATATTAATAAGAAGAATCCATCTATACAGCACTTTTCAAAAACAAGTTTACAAAGTGCTTCAAAGACATAAAAATAGAATATATACAGAGCAGTTACAAAATAGAATTAAAGCTGAAAGCAGCGATTAACGGGCCCTCGCACCTTCCCGTGCGTTGGGGGTACTGGCGGGACGCCGATCGACGCGGCCAGACACAATGAAACCGGAACTCTGATGAGTGCAATGACGCCTCTTGGACTCTACAACAAACGGTTCATGAGTCATGAAAGGGGTTGGGGCTAATGTGTAGGGGGCGGGGATAACCATACGAATGAAACAGGAACTCTCTGCTGAGTGATGACACCTCCCAAAAGAGTCTACGACAAACGGTTCATGAGTTATGAAAGGGGGCGTGGCTAACGTCTTGGGACGGGGCTCTGAATCTGTATCGACATGTAAATGACCTCAGGCCTGGACCGCCATCATGGCTGACAAATTTGGAGAAGTTACAACAACTTCCTGTTTCATGGCGAATCACGCCAAATGGCCGCCATGCTACGGCAACGCCGTTCAACGAAAACTCACAGTCTTCACAATAATGCACCATCAAGGTCTTAAGGCTTTTCTGACCACATTTGAGGTGGATCTGATCAACCTGGTAGGAGGAGTACATTCAAAAAGAAAACATGTCATTTCCTGTTGCTAGTAGGGGGCGCTATGAGTGTGACTCAATATGGACAAGCAAATGTCCTCAGGACTGGACCCTTATCATGCCTGAGAAATTTGGGGCAGATCAGACTATGTACAGTGGAGTTACAACAACTTCCTGTTTCATGGCTCAAAATGGCCGCCACACCACAGTCAGGTCGTTCAGTGAAATTCACCATTTGAATATCTTTTCATCCTGAAGGTCTTAAGATGGTCCTGACCAAATTTCAAATCAATCTGGTTAAATCTGTAGGAGGAGTTTGTTAAAGTACATGACCTATAATATGCTAAAAATGGGCAAAAATCGCACATTAAATTCAAAATGGCTGACTTCCTGTTGAGTTTTGGGCATACCTCCAAGAGTCTTTTTTTGTGCGTCTCCACGTTACATCTGTCTGCCAAATTTCATAAATGTAGGTGAATCTGGAGCGAGAGGCTACATTTTTTCAACTTTCTAGGGGGCGCTAGCGAGCCATTTTGCAACACCCAGCCCAAGACCCTTAAAATATAAAATTTTTAAGTGTGCAAAGTTTAACAACTTTTTGAGCATGTTAAGGCCCTCAAAAGGCAATTCATTTTGAGAATAATATTGTCGATGCTCGGGCCCTAATAAATACAGTGGAAATCAGTGTGGAGGCAACAGAAATTATTTTTTTTATTTTTGGTCCAGGTTCTTTAAAAAGGTGCAACATGTAAGATCTGGCCATAATTTTAGTTCAAAACATTAAAAGAATTAACTAACATTATCAAAGGAATGTGAAGAAGTGCCAGTTTTGACGTTATGCCAAATACATCGATGTATTGTGCTGCAGAGATATCTACTGCCAACCAGCAAGGTCCAGCCCCGACTTTCTTGTAGCCGTGACTTGGGTGTGTGATGCAACTATGTCATGGCAGGTGTATTATTCAAGACTCAAGGAGGTGCAATGTCGAGTGTGAAGTTTTTTGTATGAGCGGTTCTCGAGAAAGCTGCAAGCAGCAACACCACAAGCCAAGCATTCGGCCCGTTCTGAACAGACATGCTCTGAGAGGTCGCTGCACTGTCTGGATTAAATTGAAAGTGACAGAAACGAGAAAACGAAACCCCAGCACCAGGGCTCTGATCCCAGGACCGCCCCGACTCCCCGCCGGATCAGCAAACGTTCTGTTGCTGCCGTTACACCGGTTTGACCCAGAGCTCCACCAGCCAGCTGATCTTTTGTTTTTTTCATTTGTTTTACCAGGTTCACATGTCGTCTCCATCACCCCAAAAGATAAATGAGAACAAACTGTAAAATGTAACAATTATTAGAAATAAATAGAATAAGTGTTTTATTAACTTAACAGATGGAAACACAACCTACTGAAACATTTTTTAACTCTGCATTTGAAACAGCTCAAGAACATCTGTGACAAAATACAGCTGACATATTTATATAATAAACACGTGGAACACTTATAAGAATATTATATTTTAAGAACAATTTATAATGTGTATATTTGAAGAACTAAACTACTAATCTACACTGATCTATAAAGTTAATCACATCTGGACTTACTGAGCTTTTCTGCAGTTCCTCACAGCTGGAATCAGTCTCCGTCGTCCCTCTGGTGTTGTGTTGTACTTCTTCAGGTCCAACTCATCCAGAACCTCCTCTGACATCTGCAGCATGTAGGCCAGAGCTGAGCAGTGGATCTCTGAGAGTTTCTTCTCTGATCTGTTCTCTGACTTCATGAACTCTTGGATCTCCTGATGTACCGAGTGGTCGTTTATCTCTGTCAGACAGTGGAAGATGTTGATGCTTCTTTCAGGACAGGTTTTATACATGTCCATCCCCTTCAGGTTTTTGGTGATTCTCTGGATGATTTCTGGACTGTTGTCTGTCCGACCCAGCAGACCTCCTAAGGGCCTCTGGTTGGACTCCAGAGAGAGGCCATGAAGGAAGCGAACAAACAGGTCCAGGTGGCCATTTGTACTTTTAAGGGATTTCTCCATGGCTCTCTTCAGGAAGACATCCAGAGATGAGCAATGGTCATTCTCGCTGTCATAACCCCCCTCCTCATCATCATCCGTCTCTTCATCATATTCTTCTCCCAGGAAGGCCTTCAGTACCTCTGTGTTCCTGTCTGTGTAACAGTGGAGCATGTAGACTGCAGCCAGAAATTCATGAATGCTCAGGTGAACAAAGCAGTAGACTGTTTTCTGGAAGATCACACACTCTCTTTTGAAGATCTCTGTACAAACTCCTGAGTACACCGAGGCCTCTGTGACATCCAGACCACACCGCTTCAGGTCTTCTTGGTAGAACATGTTTCCTTTCTCCAGCTGTTCAAACGCCAGCCTCCCCAGCTTCAGAAGAACTTCCCTGTCAGCCTTCGTCAGCTTCTGTGGACTCATCTCATGTCCCTCACCATACTTCTGCTTCTTCCTCTTTGTCTGAACCAACAGGAAGTGTGAGTACATGTCAGTCAGGGTCTTGGGCAGCTCTCCTCTCTGGTCTGTAGTCAACATGCGGTCCAGAACTGTAGCAGTGATCCAGCAGAAGACTGGGATTAGACACATGATGTGGAGGCTCCTGGATGTCTTGATGTGTGAGATGATTCTGCTGGACTGCTCTTCATCACTGACTCTCCTCCTGAAGTACTCCTCCTTCTGGGCGTCAGTGAAGCCTCGTACTTCTGTTACCCTGTC
>CAKAOI010048377.1:8275-22629 GCA_916701655.1 Sebastiscus albofasciatus | reverse complement strand
GTGTGTGTGTGTGTGTGTAGTGGCCACTTCTTAGTATTCTGGTACCACTGAGTCATCAACATCAACTCTCAGCATGGCTGTGATCAAAGCTGGTTGGAGAAGCCTCGGATGTTTACCATACCTGCCTGCGTCCTAAACAGCAGGCCGGATCAACCAACAAACATCAAAGGATGCTTCGCTCTCTCTGTCTCTCACTCTCACTATGTCACCTCTCTCTCCATCTATAACTTTTCTCTCCGGCTTCACTTGATCTTCGTCCGTCACTCTCGCTGATGCGGCATTCCCGCTGTGGACTTTAAAAAAACACCGCTCTGGGTGCGGGATGTCAGTCAACGAAAAAACGCTTTCCATACGCCGCGTGCTTTTTGGTTCAAAAGATGCTTCAAAAGGGGAAGCTGATGCAACGTTTCGACCTACAAAGACGGGCAAGGTCGGGCAAACATCCATGTAAACAAAAACATTATGACAACCTCTCCTTTTTCTTTTGTATGCCGTTTGTTGTCCTGCCCTAATTTGGATGAATTATTAAAGGTACCCTGTGGAACTTTTAACCACTAGTAGCACTACGGGGCAATGTTTTTTAGTTTAGAGTGGGTCCCTGTTCTGTTTGTATCACGCATGGAGACTGGCCTTCATGAAGAACGCCAGCATCAGTTGTTTCAGCAGGTGCCCCCAAAAACGCCACATGCTTACGTCCAACGGACTAAGCTCTTTAGTGGTGACTGAGCAATTAATTGTAGGGATGGATGGATGGATGGATGGGTCAACAAAACATTACTTTAACACAGGAGGCAGCCGTTCAACAACCTCAATCATTTCCTAACCATAACCAACAAAGCTCCCCTAACCGTAGATAAGTACTTATTTTAACCCAAACCATGATCTTTCCTTAAACCTAACCAAGTCATTTTATGTCCTAAACCAAACCAAACCTCAACAATGGTCTTGGTTGGTACAGACAAATGATGTCGTCCTGCCGATGGGAGCATCTGGCAGGACCATGCATGCACACAAGGACACACATGGACTGTAGGGATGTCACGGTGAGGAAATTTTCCCACCGGGCAATATACTTGTGGTGTTACCAATTACACCAGACATTTCGGTGGGTTTAATTTTGATAAACAAAAACAAATACGGCAGTGGGGGCTGTGGGCAAGTACTGTAATCGGTGTATGTCTGTACACCGTTTAACACTGGTGACATGACTACCGCGGCAAGCCTAATGCTCGAGCGTAAGCACACAGCTGCCGCAATCCACATTCTGCTGTTGTCGTGATGCTATACCGCTGGCGCTGATCAACAGTACTGGTGGTAACGTGCCAACAAACTTTGCATGAAGGCAGTCATGAAGAACACTGCTAGTTAGTTGACATGAATGAAAACAAATCACATTTTAAAATATTTTAAAAATCAACTTTGCAAATGTGTTATGAGGAAGGAAATGCACTCTGAGCCTCGATTATTTTGCTGAGAAAAACTGAATGTTAACATAACGTATTTGTTCATAAGACAACTCCTTTATCTAAGATTCTACAGTAAATGAAAAGTAAAGCAAGCATTTGAATAGCCCAGTGAAATGAAACTTCTTATTCTCTTGGAGAGTAAAAGAAAAAATGTTGCTTATTCCCCACATCACTCCATGTTTCTTGGAAGAGGAGTGAAGAGGAACAGGTGGACGAATCAGGAGTGGATCGATTTTCATTTTTCGAAAATCCGATTCATCTTCACTTCTCACAAGTTGAAGGCAAACGTTGGGAAAATTCAACTTCTATCTGCAGACACAGTGGGTGATACTTTCTGCCAGCACTGAGTTTATCATGAAGCACACTGAGTCTACACCTGTTGTATGAAATGTGCTATATAAAGAAACTATCATCATTCTGTTAGTGACAGTAATGAACATCTGGTTTGCTCTCTACCACACACAAACACAACGAGATTGCACCCATTATCGCCGGCTAACCACAGTCAATTCCAGGCACAGCTGGCCAAATGAAAATATGGAGTCTTTTAAAATGTGAAATTTCATATTGAGCATCTGAAATGTGCACAATTTCACCTCATTTGGTTTTTGGCAGGAAGAAACGTGCGTAAGTAGCTTCAGTTTAAGTTACGTTGATGCAGCTTCAGTCACTCTCAATGTCTCTCCAATTAACTCCACATTACTCTCCCGTTTCTATCTCTCCGTCTTCATCGGCTCCTGTCTTCACTCTGTCTCTTGCTCCTTTTCTTTCCTTTCTCTCCCTCAATCTTCATCTCTCCTCACTTCAGATTCATTTACTCGCTCTCCTTCTTCCTTTTTCTTCCTCTCCCACTTTCCCTCCAGGAGCACAGCAGCATCTTTTGACACTGTTACTTTCTACTCGTTTCAGTCTTCATGACTGTTTTCTCTTCCTTGTTCTCTCCTCTGTCTTAACTCCCCCCCTCCTACCCTGCCTCGTGCTTTCCGCTCCATCTTTTTGAATGTTTAAAATGATTCCTCCACACACACACACACACACACACACACACACACACATCTTCCTCCTGCTAAGACTCTTTAGCTGCTTTTCTCCCAGCATGAGGTGTTCCTTTCTAATGCTGTCGTCTCTGCCTGCGACTCCCGCTGCATTGCTGCTGATGCTTAGGTATGTGGGGCAAAGTAAATACTTTACCTCCTCCTACATAAACACACGCTGCGACACACATACCTGCACATATATGCACATAAATATACCATACTAGGGCACTGACACACATAACAGAAAATGTTAACACATGCACAACGAGGTACATGTACATCCACGTTAACACACACATGGGAAAATTCATAAACCCCGATGTTTAATTATGTAAATTAGCTCTTGATCCTCACATCTAAGTAAACACATGCACACAAACAATTACAACGAAATATAGACACACACATGAATATCATACTGTATGTCGCACACTGCAGCAACCGGCACACACACACACACACACACACACACACTCACATTCCCAAGCTCAAGTTGTGTTGTTTTTTGAGTTCCACATCTGTCACTCTGCATAATGTCGCCCATAGATCACCGTGGTGACATTCAGCACATCTGAAAGGTTATTATGTATTTCTCCAAGACGGGCAACATGGGCCCCCCGCGGATTAACCGCCGCCTCTGCCAAGCCCTGGCAAACACACACACACGTATAGCCTACCCACACTGTCAGACATAAACATGCTCCCCATCATACGTACAGACACATACAAGCCGACACCCACAGCTCTGAATTAACATAACAAAACCTGTCGGAAAAAAATCTCAAGATCCCCCGGAAGGGTAATTGTCACCTCGGTGATGCGGTTGCTAAAAACACACGCACAAAAAGTAGAGACAGAATAGACCCAAAGACAGACAGACAGACAGAGCGACAAAGCCACTGACGGATGGACAAGCAGGATGAGTTAGTCAGACAGACGAGATGAGAGCTCGGGCACACGCGGCGCATCTGACAAGCTGACAGACAGAGTGCATGATATGCCTATATCAGTCTCCTTGTTTTCTGAGGGGCATTCGGCGTGATGCAGCACCAGGTTTGGCACCTTCGACGGCGTAAACAGCAGCGGGGCTGTGTTGGTATCGACAAGGTTGGCCCGAAGCGAAGCGCGAAGGAGTTGATGGCTGGTGTCCGAGCACACCGAGAAAGGATTTGTGTCAGCGCCCTGCAGAAATGTCACGTCTCCACAGAGTCAATGTTTAAAGAGGGGAGAAGGAGTGCACTGATTTATTTTTCATTCCATCAATACTCACGCTTTCTTTAGATGCAGTTTTAATGACTTTTTTGGGATTGGAACACACTTTTTAACGTCAATCAACATGACCACCAATATTTTGTGAAGACAAAACTTTTCATTCTTTCGTACTTTGTTATATTTCCACACATACATCCAGTCAACGTTCGACAAGGATAGCAACCTGCAAAAGCAAACCCTCTGTTGTTCCCGGTTACATATTCATGATCTTTTCTCCCCATACTCTGCTGCACCAAGACTCCTCAGGTATGGTATCTAAAATGCTATTAAAAGTTCAACAGTCCAGGTTCACGGGAAAGAGGGTCAAACATTGTTTTAGTTCAAACTTTGAGGAAAAAAACTAAATCCAATAGTTTTATGTTGTGTATGTATAATAAATCAAACCTTCATGATGGTTATAATGTTTTGTTTTTGTTGAAACTGAGGATGTAGTTTGTGGTGCTGTTGGACTATATTGCATTATACAGAGAGGTGTTTCTGTAAAGGCTGGCCCACACTAAAAGATTTTTTAAATCTTAACAGATGTTGAAAATATGAGAGACCCCACACATAACAACATGTTGTGTTAAATTTAACAGTTTTGTTCCTATAGTGTGTGGTGAGCAACGATTTGGCCAAAACAGCACACCACACACTAACAGATTCCATTCATGAACAACAAGAGGATGGAAATCTCGCAAAATCTCGCAAAATATCGTGCGATCAAACGTGACTTTAGTGTAAACAAACATGACGAAGGGCAGGAAGAATTGGGCGATGTTAGATTTTGCACTACTTTGTACTAAAAATTCATGAAGAATAAAGAATGGATGAAGCCATGGAGACATGTTAAATAAACATTTGTGTTGTTGCCGCAAATCAACAAGGTGTGAGGTCCATCTTACTACTACTTTATGCTTCGCGTTTTGTATTAGACCATGCATTAGCCGCGGCCGTCATGTCGGTGGTTGTTGTTCCTCCTTCTTCAGTCAGCTTGGTTCCCAATTGGCTATCGTTCTTTCCCACGTGACTGCGTCATCGGCTGTCCTTTTATCTGCAATTTGAAATCGATGCGGCCAGGATGGACTTCCGAGTAGATCGGGTGGATGTAAAAAACACTTTAAACATACCTCACACCACAGGAATGTCTGGAAAGACAATCTTTAGAAGCATCAGAAAATCAGGGCTTTGCTGATGATTGTTGGGAGGGGGGGGGATCGGCCCAAAATCGGCTTGATTCTTGTGTTGTGTGTGCCGGGCATTATTTAATCTACTGCCATTCATAGAAATGTGGTGCACAAACAAACCCTGAGCATTATAACCTTCACGGAGGTAGCATTTATTGCAGGGCTGTTGTATTACACTGCATTAGTTTGAGCTACCTAATGAACTGGCAACTGAGTGTAATTCTCTACGTTTGAACGTTCCCTGTAACTGCTTTGCTGTGTTTTATGTTTTTTTTTTTTTAATCTGTACTTGTGAAGCATCACTTCTGAAGGTGCTAGTACTTAGAAGAATGGGTTTAAGGGTTTTTACTCCTTGATTGACAGTCTGGCTGACAGATTGATAGACGGAGTGACAACATGATTATGTCACTGACTGATTTGGCCAGCTAAAAGGCCATCAGGCTTGTTGGCCCACTGACTGACTGACTGACTGGCTGGCTGGCTTATTAACTGACCACCTGAATAACTGACTGGGTGAATGAAGTGGCCAGCAGTCTGACTGAGTACTAATCTTTCACATGAACAAGTGTGTCAAACTGACTGGCTGACTGACTGACTTATTAACGGCCTGTCTCGCTCCGGCATCACCCTCCGGCTCAAGGATCTTCATCTAATATGGACGGGTTGATCCAGATTGACGAGGTGAACTAATCCATGTAGTTTGGGTCAAAGCGTTTGAGCCTCTGTGGGTTGGAAGTCACCGAGGGCAGAGGGAGCGCATGGGGGGAAAGCTGCTGTATAGATTGCTTTGCAGCATCCCTAATGAGTAATTAAACACTTGAATGGAGTCCAATTAAGATCCACACTGCGTTTGTAGGCACGCACACACACACACATGCACATATATCACATGTGTCGACACACAAGTAAACATCAGCATGTAAACAAAATCAAAGACACACAGAGGAAAGCATGCACGCTCGTGCTAATAGTCACACCTCTATGAGTGAATCAAAAAGAGAAACACACACACACTCACACACACACACTCAGGTCTCGCCACATTAAGTGGAGCCATATGTGCTGAGTGTTGTACGTGGTTCTGGATGGAGTGAAGGTCAATGCCGTCTGACTCTAATAGCGAGCGTCTCCTACCCTCCCTCCCTCCCTCTGTCTCTCTTTCTCTGCGATTGTCTCTCCATCTTGATCTACACCTCTTTCTCTCTCCGATGTTCTGTCCATTTCTCTTTGCGTCAATCTTTCTTCCTGTCACTCAGGTTCAATTCAATCTCAGTGCCAATTCCAAGGTGCAAAAAAGACAAAAAAGACAAAAAAAAACAGATTCTGAACTGAGATCGTCCTAACATAATAACCTCTGTTTATGTTAACCTGACTAGAACCTCTAGTGGTCAGGTGAATTATGATTCTCAGGAGCAAACGGCGGAAGTAGCATGACGTTGTTTAAGCCAGGGTATTCTTGAAACTGAAAGGATTGTCTGATCCAGCGGTGTGTCCATGGTGTGGCCTACGGTGGCACGGGGAATCTGATTGGTCACCCCGGGTTCCACCACATTATCTTAAACTATGATTGGCTGTCTGCCCGGTCAGAGGTGGGACCCTAGTAAACCAGACTTTCGTTTTTAGCTTTATGGATGCTAGGGCTGTGTATTGGCAAGAATCTGGCGATACAATACATATCATGACTCAGGGGTTACGATTCAATATATTGCGATACACTGTAATACTGTAAGCAAGGCAATATATTGTGATTTTTTTTAAATAAAACTTTGGGAAAACTGTCATAGTATAAAGAATACACCACTATATGTATAAAATCTGAGTAGAAAAAACATCCAACATGAAAACACAACACAAAATGAACCACTGTCCGCCAAGAATCTTTGCATGTAAACTATGAACTCAAAATCATTAGCGCTTTTGAGAATCGATAAAGTATCAAAAAACATAATATTGAGACACTGAAGTGTACCGATATTTTCTTACACCCCTAATTGAGGCTTCCTTTGATTTTTATTTACTGTAGAAATAATACGCACAAAAGATCAGCACAATTATCACAGGAAGTTTTGTAAAAACACACTGATTTCATATATAATCAGCTTTATGTAGCCTACAGCTTCATATTTTGGGAGGATAATGAAGTACATTGCTTTAGTGTTGTCAAAAATATTGAAGTATCGATACTCATTTTCCGCCGTATCAATAAATGGGTACCAGCTGTGCTTTTTGCTCTATCTTCTCTCCGACAGCGGGTTGACACACACACACACACACACACACACACTGCTATTTATCTTTTAACAAAAATCAGAAATGTTATGCCCTCAATGTTCTGTCAGAAATCTCCCTGTGGTATTGAATATTGATATTTTGCAAGGTATTGTACTGAAGTTAGAAATTCCAGTATCGTGACACTACATTGCTGTACTTCCACTGGACAGCTGCATATCCTGTTAGTGTGCCCTGTAGTGATGCACTCACAGGTCGACCCACAACCTGCGGGTATTAAAAAACCCTGACCCCGCACATCACTAGCGCCCTGAACTCTTGAGGCCTGAAAGGTTGCCAATACTAGAAATACCCGATGCATTTACATACACCAACCCAGAGACACCGAACACTCCAACCTCCTGGCACCACTAATATGTGTTTTTGAAGGCAATAACAAACTCATTTTATCATTTAAGACGGACAAAAAGGTGGACGACAAGGTGAACTATATCTTTCAAACAGTTACAAGAGAGAAAAAAAATACATTTTAGGGCAAATACTATTCCAAACATGACATTTCCTTTATTTATATTCACAATTTGGGGGAACTGTCTCCTAAATTGCCACCTATCAAACATCAGGAAGTCTCTTTCTTCTTAAATTTTCCTACAACCGCTGCTGTCTCTCTGTCTTTCTGCATTCCTGTCTCCCACTCACCACATCTTCAATCCCACATCAATCCCACTGCGCCCAAAACCCTCTTTTCTCATCTTCCTCTCTGCCACTGATCTCCCAAAAATTCCACCCCCCCCATCTCCCATCCCCCCTTCTCTTCTCTCTCCTCTGCAAACCTTACATCTCCAACTAGACTATTCTTAAAGCTTGTACCACATCTTGGTGAGAAAATGAACATTTTTTGCAGATTCTCTTTGTAGAATCATGCTCAAATAGTTTACATAGAGCCTTTACATCATTGTCAAAGTCTTTTAAAAAATGGAATGCTACAAAACCAGCACATTGCAGCACATTTTTTCTAAAACTCCACTCTCTACTGCTTCCAATGTTGTTTCCAGTTGAATTGCATGATTTTTCTGTAATTCATTACACGTCCTGTCACCTCTTTCGAGAATAAATTAATAACCAGAAGGGAGAAATGTATCATTTATACTTCCTTTTTACTGTGCAAGTAGGATTACACTTGGTTCTCTTCTCTGCATATAGTCGATCGAATCTCTGCATTTCAAACTGCGCTTCCATAAAGCAGTAATGTCACTGTTTCTGTCTAACGGTCACACTTAGCAGTCGCAGAACGCAACACGAGTCATGACTTTGAACTTTTAGCTTTCTGGCTAATATCTCCTTCTTATCTACAAACAAGGACACATGTCTTGTCTTGCACCTTAGCAAACTAAACAAACATCGATCAGGAGAAAAGTGCATTGCTAACATCAATTTGCATGCTGGAGAGCTACAAGCTAGAGGAGCTTACAAATGTTCCTGCAAATGTCACCATATTTGGTTTAAGGGCTAAATAGTGTCTTATTCTGCTAGCGAAATGTTTATATTCAGTGCATTTACACAAATTTACAGTTAGTAGGAAGCCAGATTACATTCCTGCAATAACTTGATTTATTAAACGTCATGTGTACAAGTTTTGCAGTTGAGGTAGGGGAACAGAGAGACCTGATTTCCCAAGATAGGTTTCTCCCGGAGAAGGCTGATTTCTCAGAATATATAGACTCAACCAGAGCTGTGTCTCAATTTTTGAGTTCTTCCATACTTACAATATTTTGAGTGCATAAGTGTGTTCACATTGACAAATATGGCAAAATGCAGTGCACTTTGAGTACCCCGCTCTTAACGGTCAAAAAGTTGAGTGTGTAACGCTGGACTCTTCTCACCCTCAATGGTCACCATCGTGGCTGCATAGAGCTACTTGTGAAAACGGCGGCCGAGGAAGCTGCATCGTTTGCAGTTGCTCCATTGTACACCGCACTATGCAAAAGTAAAATCCTGTTCCTTTTCATTCAGTTTTTATATACAATTATGAAGTGAGCCAACAAGCCGGCAGATATTTTGGTGGATGACAATCGCGGTCAAATGTTGGCGGTACAGTAATGCACCATCTGGTTGCAATTTTCCATTAAAAAGAAGAAGAAGTGGTCAAATGTTGATTTTTCCTGTAAATGCACAACAGCCGTGTTCGATTTGAGACAACAACACAAATTCACACACATCCCAATGAATATTGTACACAGTGTACTACATGGAAGAGTGCTGACGGAAGTATCCGAATTAGCCCCTTTCACACAGAGATTCCGCAATACTGCCGTGAAGAAGATCTGCCGTTACGCCTGCTTTGCTTTTACACACTGAACGGAACAACAGCGGCATAATTCCGCTCCGATGTGTGATTTTAGACAGCACGCCGTCATCACGGGAGCAAAAGGGGCGCGACGTTCAACACAACAGCATCGGCGTCTAGTGTGTGTGTGCGTGTAGTCTCGCCGGGTCGACTGTCTCTTCCACACCTAGACATCGGCTCAGCTCTGTGACTACCTCCGCTGCCGGCTGAACAACTCTGTCTCCACCGTACTTTTTATACAGAAAAGCGAGGCGGAATAACAGCTCGATATCTTCGCCTCGAACAGGCTGTGTGAAAGGGACACGGCACAGGTCTCTAATCTATTTTTTACATATGCATATGCATGACAAATATTTGACTGTCAATCAAGCCCATACACCCACTCAGAGATTTAAAGGCCAAAGGAGCGTTTCTAATCTATTCCAAAGACCATTTTCCTTCCTGTCAAAAATAAAAAACACACATATTAATAATGACTTTGAAAATTACTTTGAAATTATTTTTGACTGCAAAAAAAAGGGGTGACTAATTGTGATTTCAGAGGCATTATTGGCTAGTAAAGAACCACTGCTGCCATGACCAAAAACCACATCAGAATCCTCTTTTTTTTAGTTTCAGTTTCACTTTCTCTCTCTCTCTCTCTCGCTTTCTCTCATCATCCTCATGTCTTTAAGTCTAATCTTTTTTTTTTCTCTCCACCTCCTGCCTCTACCAGCCCTTTTCTCTCTCCCTCTCCCTCTGATCATCTTCTTCCACGGTACTCTTCTCCCCAAATTTCCTTCTCTAGCCTTTCATTCTCTCCCCCCCCCCTCTCTCTCTCCATCTGGTGTCTCTCTATGAGCATTAATCAGAGTGCTCGAGCACCATGACCAAAACAACTCCTCAGAGACTCCCTGCTTCTCTCTCGGAGTCTCTCTTCCTCAGCCTTGCTCCTTTTTTTTCCTCAAATAGTCACAGATAGCCCCCACCCCCTACACACACACTGAAGAAATCCATAAACATTAGTCAATCTTGGTTATGATTTCAACCTGGCCTGAAGCTACTTTGGTCGTGATGGTAGAAGTCTTTCATCCATCTCAAAACTTACTGTTGTGTGCAGAGAGCTTATTTTCACAGAGTATACGCTCAAACTATGGGGGGACAAATTGTGCAAAGATGTCCTGCAGTAATGTTTTTCATACACTCGTTTCGTGCCCATCCATCACCGCAGAGTCAATGCAAATCACTAACTGACTCATGACTTTACGTTATCAAGCGGACCCTCAATCTTTTTCCACTGGCAGCAGCAGGCGGAGCCGTGATGGCAGCAGCAGCTGATTCTGCCATTAAAATTCACAGTTGGGATCACATCTGGATGCTGTGAATCCCTTGACATTCTCAAATGGTTGTACTCAACAACTCGCAGCTTGTTGATGAGGACATTGCCATTTCAGGATGACATGCTGAGATCAATATAGCGGAGCATTATGAAATGGAAGAAACACACAAACATATATATATATATATATATATATATATATACACTATATGTAGTAGGGGTGGGAATCACCAGAAGCCCCACGATACGATATTATCACGATACTTAAGTCACAATATGATGTTGACGATATGTTATTTACGATATGTTTTATCTAATAAGATACAGTTTTATCTTATGCGTTACCTTGGAGTATTATTTAGTGTCAAGCTAACATAACATGACATGTTTGGTACCAATGGGTTCATTCGGTTTTCTAGTTTCATATGATACCAGGATCTTCACTGTATAAGTACTATTCACACACTCTTCACGCTTTAAGACTGAGTCAGCTACAACCTCTGAAAGACAGAATAGCGTCTGGACCCGCTGGCGGGCCGTTGGATCGTTAAAAGGTTGATAGTTTAGATAATAAAAGATACTTAAACCTGCAGTAGGCAGAATATTTTTGGCATCATTGGGCAAAAATTCCATAATAACTTTTCAGCATATTGTAACTCAAGTGTTCTGAGAGAAAACTAGACTTCTGCTCCTCCTCATGGCTCTGTTTTCAGGCTTTAAAAAAATCTAGTCTGTGACTGGAGACTTCGGCCAATCACAGGTCATTTCAGAGAGAGAGTGTGTTCCTATTGATTGTTCCTATTGGCTGTGCTCCGGCTGGTGGGCGGTGTTTGGTATTTCCTCAACTGATCTCAACATGGCTGCCGGGTCATAAACGTTCTCATTTTACAGCTAAACAGTACACTACAAGATGTTTCTGAAAACATTTGAGGGGAGAAATAGGCATTACAGTAACAGAATATTGATTCATATTTGATCAGCGCTCCCTAGTTTGATGGTTTGATCGGAGTTTGTGAGTGATTGACAGCTGCTCATAGACGGCAGACTCCAGCTTGTCTCTGATTGGTTGTTTTCGTCTGGTCTGTGAAATCTTGGAGATGCCATTAGGAGCACCGGAGGACACCGGAGGACACCGGAGGACACCGGAGGACACCGGAGGACACCGGAGGACACCGAGGCACAGGATTTCTTTCAGATTACCTGTCTCATGCACTACTGTCAGGATATAGTGACCGTTTTATAAAAATAGCTTTATATTGCGATGCTATGCTGTATCAATTCCCCGCCCCAACCCCTACTATATAACAATGAGAAATATGCCATATTAGCCAGCTCTGGGACAAAAAGGAGGGCTCAGGATCATTATCTTAGTTATAGCTGAAATAAGTCCAGGACTCTCACTGAACTAATGCCAGGAAATACATCCCATTAAAACCAGCACTGCACAGTTTTATGGAGCATTAAGTTGCAGTGGTGTGACTTTTCAATTCTCATGAATTTAGGCTTTTTTTTCCGACATGCCACCCACAATTATTTCTATTGAGAATATCTGCCAGGTGATGCCAGCGAGAGGGATGGCGGCAATTTGCATACTCTACACAGCGCCACAGAAAAATAGTCACTATCCATCTTTTAAATTCTGCTTAGTGTGTGAATTGTGTACCATTTTAACAGCTATAATTGGAGGTCCTTTCCCACTTCAAAGCATATATATATATATTTGGCTGATGCAATTATGAAAACTGCTGGTGAATGTTGGACTCCATCTAACAAACAAGACTGTTTTGTCTTGGATTCGTATTCGCACTGAATTAATTCTCATTTTCTTAGAGCAAACCAAGTGGCAACCACCGTGACTAAAAGTCCAAGCCAACGCAGAAGTGATTAAAGAATCAAAATAACCACAACTGTTTATTTAAAAAAAGATATTAGGACTTAAAAGGCATATTTTGGATATGTATTTGCTCAATTGAGAGGTATCTCAGCCTATCACACTCTTCACTCTACTACTACCAGACTCCACATGTTGCCAAATTAGTTTTATCTGGTGCCAAACAGATGACAACATCGCTGTAAGCAGTTAATCAGAAAAATGCTCATATATTTAAGAGAGCCCCAGAAGTCTTTTTAGTTGGTGGATCTCCAAGATGACTGCGGTACAGAAGAGTGCAAAATATACTGATCTCAACACTTGATAGGACGCATTTCCCTTTTAATCAGTGGTGCAAACAACACAGTTAATGCTGGCATTATTTTAGTTTACAATCACTTTGCGTGCATCTTCACTGTCTGCACTTGTCTCTGTGGTACTATATTCTCCTCATGATTTCTCTGATGTACAATACCTCATCCACCAGCAGCAGATTATTTTTTTAATTTCATTTTGTATGTGATCACTTGGGAACTTCTACTTATTCCTACACTATAAGTACGAGTATTAAACCTGATAAATGTGTCTTATTCTTAACACTCGAAGAAGAAAGAACTTCTCCACCCCCGAGTTGGCTCTTTAAAGTATTCTTGAGTTCCCTTGAGAAACCTACAAGTGACGTCACGGATGCTACCATACATACATAATTTCCTGCAGCATAATGGATTTAAAGCCTGTGTTAACCTATGAGTCAGAGTCTGAGTCACAGTGATCACGACTCTCACTTCATAAGAGCCCAATTGAACTCCTAATCCAGGTGACCTAAAAGGGTTTAAATAAAACATGCTGATTATAAATTACTCACTCGCAACACTGAATTCTATAAATTGTGTTTTAATTAGTCAGTTTCACGGAAATCACTTAGTTAAGTCTATTTGCACGATAATGAAGATACAAAATATATACGATAGAAAAAACAGGAATTGCAATGCAGGAGAGGAAGTAAGCCTGAAAGGCATATTCAGATTCCTCCTCTAATTAAACAAATAAAACATTGATCAAAAACAAAATAAAACAGGCAGACAGCAAACGAACAAAGGACTCATCGCACAAAGATTATCTATACACACAAAACACACAAGCAAGCATAAACGGGAGTAAACAAAGAGAAAACAAACCTAGAATAAAGGGTGGGAATCAGCAGAGGCCCCACGATACGATAATATCCCGATACTTAAGTCATGATACGATCTTATTACAATTTTAAACATTTTGCGATAAGATATATTGCGATTTATTACTTTTTTTCAACTGCAAATTATGCAGTTTGTCAACATCTGGTTTATCTAATAAGACACAGTTTTCACTCTGTTCATCTCAGAGTTTTCATTCACATATCTTGAGGTCAGAGGTCAAGGAACCCCTTTGAAAATGGCCATGCCAGTTTATCCTCGCCAAGATTTAAAGTACTTTTGGAGCACTATTTTGCGTTCTTCCACACAAGCTAACATGACATGGTTGGTACTGTTGAGGGAAAAATTATCATTTAGTGTATAACCTTTGTATTAAGTGTGATTCTCTGTGTTATACTGTTTTGTAGAAAGCATGACTGGCTCCCTTTCCGCTGAACTATACTCAAACCCCTGATA
>CAKAOI010048376.1:111138-123357 GCA_916701655.1 Sebastiscus albofasciatus | reverse complement strand
AACACGCCTCTGGAGAGCTGCACACAGTATTTATTGCTCTGACCCAATAAGTAAAGGGTCAGCGAGGGGGCTAGCGGGGTGGGGTGGATGGGGGTGGTGGATGGAGATGGAAGGGTTGGAAGAAGAGATGACAGAAGTGTCAGTTGGGGGTCGTCTGGCTAGTGGTTCGCGTTGGGGGGGTAGACCAAACAGCTGGAACAAATGGCTGACCGTCAGCAGCCCAGAGACCTCCTCTCCTCCAGATCTGTTTATTTGTCTCCCTTTCTCTCAGTTTACAGAGGGCAGAGAGCAAGCTGGCCTTGAATGAGAATAGAGATGATTTAAATGAGAAAAAGAAGGCAAATGCAACCCAAGCTGCCACGCCAGCCGCTCTGTATGATCAGACCAAGAATGGGCGTCGATTTTACATTTTTTCAGCCAACATTGGATGTTTCAACAAAGCACTTAAACCCGTCAGGCTCCATGGTCTCCTCTTTCATCATGTGGATCTTGTCACCGAGGACAAACCAGTGCAGCTGTTTTCAATGGATGGAGGATGATGACATTTCCTTTACATTCTCTTTCAGTCTGTTTCAGATTCATTATTGAAAACGCAAACCTAAGTCTGCTTTAAGTATGGTATTGATCACTTTTGAGAGTTATTTTGAAGAATAGGGCTGTCGTGGCGAAGGAATTTCCTCCTACGGTGACAATGATCGACTCAACGGAACGATATGCGATATAATTGCCCCTTTTTTTTTGCAAATTACTTCATTTATCCTGATTTTAGTGCTATATAAATAAGCTTCATTCTTAGAGTATTATTAGGTATATTGTTGCTTTTTTAAATGACAAAGATGACAGTAGTAAAAATATCGGCGCAAGTTAGAATACTTGATCTGTATGAAGAAAAGGCTGAAGCACGTAGGGAGAGAGGACGGACCCGTCGGTTTACGTGTATTAATTTCCCCCTACATTGTTGTTGTTGTTTAGCACTTGTACGTGCAGGATGTGACGGTTGGTCTTTGTGGTACGTTGTTGGACGGCTGGGTAAAAAGTGACCGTGACGAACGCAGCGTTTTACTTAAAGTTGAACATTTCTCAACTCTCAGCGACCAGAAAAGAACACCAAATGTTTAGCGCTCAGAACAGAAGAGACAATCAGCGCCTCGTCACACTGCTGTCATTTGTAGCATAGTGTACTTACGTGGCACTCCCATTGCAAAGAATTCAAAAAAGAAAAAAAAAACGTGAACATAGGTGTTGTGGCAGTTTCTTGCCAACCCCAGCAGTTGGCTTGTCAATAGCTCGGTACTGCAATATTGCGGTTATTGCGACAGCTTTAGCCAAGAATTAGATGTAGATAAATCTACAATGCAGAAAGTGAAATGAAAAAGAAGAATAGTTCCTTCCTGCCTGGAAGGGCTCTTACTCTGTTGAATTTTGTCAGATTTAAAAAATCTACAGTTTCTAGTTGGCATTGCTCTGCTTTGATTAAACCAAAGCCACGCACTTCTCTTTGGCAGAGACCACATTTATTGGATATTAATTGGATTAAGTACTTTGTTGTATCTGCAAAGGTTATGTGCAAGCTAAGAACATCTCAAAGGTTTAGCATAGCACTTTTATTAAGTAAGGGGACTCACAAGAGACAAATCTGTGCAGTAGATGCAGAGATATCCTGACTTTTAGTCCCTATGCAACTCAGTAGGGCCTTTTGCTAGACAGTCCCTGCCTGGTAAATGACTACATCTTTCAAACTCCTCTCAAGCCCAATCCAAGATAACCCTGATGACATCCTTGGGATTATTTCTGACTTTTTCATAGCTCCCTTCAAAGCCACATATGTTAGTGTTTTCACAGGTTGATCAGGGAACTGATCTTTGTGTGTAAATTTGGTGGCGTACCCCTTTAAGGCAGTTTCAGGATGTGTGTGCTGTGTGTAAGTTTGTCCTATCGTCCTTACTTAAAGATGCAGAAGTTGCCTGGTACCCTGGTCCTCATCCCCTGCCAAGCATTCACAGCATGGCCGTAAAGGCAAATCTAATGAAAATGTTGCGTTGGATCCTGCATGCTTATTGCATTAAGTGCAATCAATAAATCCTTTTTGTACGCTAGCAACCTCCCTCTCCCTGAATCTCAATAAAGCTGAGTGCTCTCTGTGTAATGAAGATTGCTCTGGAACTTGATTACTGTTAGACTTTAAGGGTCTGTTCTTGGCAATCTCCCCCCGCAATGTACGGGCCATTACTTGACTTTTTTAATATATGGATATGCTGTTAAAACGGGGGACGCTATATACTTTGGGCCCGGGTACGCTGAGTCAAACTGCGTCACGGTAACAGGACAGGCAGCGCGGGGTTTATTGCATCCTAACAGATACTGTATCTTTTTCATGTGAAGCCAACTCACTGAAAGTGTCATCGTGACTCATGCGAGCCATTCAGAGTGCCACTATTTGAGTTAAACATCACTGCGCTGCTACTTTTATGGCTAAAAGCCATGATGCGCTGCAAGACGGACTGCTCACCCTTTTAAGTAGCTGTTTCTATTTGAAGTGTCCTTTTTGTCTGGGAAGTGTGTTTTTCAGTATACTGCACTCTCCAGTTTGGGCGTAGTTTGTCTACATCTGCACTTTTAAAACAGCCTATGGAGGGGAGGGTCAGTTGTAAAATCCCTTTTTAAAAAGAATTTCAGACCTATTTCATAGACAGGATTTCCCCCCTCTACGCTCTAGTGCTGTTTGGGGCTTTACTTCTGGAAGCCCCGAGAGAGAGTTGACCCAGCCTAAAGCTGGCACACTCTCTACGATTTTAGCCCGTTTCTGGCCCAAATATTGAGGCCTCATGACGGACAGAATTTCAGCTTCGTTGGGCGTCATTTGCCGAGCGGTGTACAGGGGAGACCGAGGACCGATTAACTCCTCCCGACCGGCCATCGAACAGTTGGGTGAATTTCTGACATGTCAGAAATTTTAGTTGGCCGTCCACAGGCTCTCACACAGTTGAAGCAGAGCCACGAGTCGATTTGTCATTGCCCTTTTTCTGTATTTTTTTTTTTTTCAGTAATCAGAGCATAGCTATCAAGGTAACAATGTACAAATATGGTAAAACGTAGCTAGCTTACCTCCAATTCTCTCTGCAAAATGGAGAAGCCATACTGTCCACGTCTTCCTAGCCACCTGCGAGTCCATCTACGCCACCGACGTATCAGCAGACGGGCTGGCACAGATGATCAAAGCAGCATATTTCTGCCTTGTTAGCATTGTGACCTGTACTTTACTTTACTTTACTTTACTTTACTTTACTTTACTTTACTTTACCTGCCTTCAATTGAAATCTTTATTGACAACTGTCAACATCCAGAACGACCTGCAGGGGCCGACGGGCTGTTTTTTTTTCTTCTATTTTACACGCTCAGTGTGAGCACTCAGGTCGTGGCTGACGATCGGACCGTACAGTGGGAGCACATAAATCTTGAGCTTTGGCTTTACCTCGCAAATGATCCACTCGTACAGTGGGAGCAGGAATTACAGAACAACATCTCTAAAATGGTACAGTGTATTGATAGATTGATAGTGTGGTTATGGCCCCTGTCCCTTTTTTTTTTCCGTCAGTGCTAAGCAAGACTAAAGTAGACTTGTCCCAGTTACCTCACAACCCACTTTGCCCCTTCCTCTCTTGTGGGTGAGAGGAGGCTTTAGGGACCTGCTGGGTTCACCCGCTGCTCTAGATGGATCGGGATGGATATCACTCCTGGCTGGAGGAGAGAGCAGCAACACAGAAAGGAGAGCAGTCTTGTTTTGTCTAGAGCTCTTTTCCCACTGCAGGGTATCTCTTCATCAGGGCACCAAGCCCGTGATAAACTTAAGAGCTCCTCTTAAGACGTCCATTCTCCTCTTTCTTCTCTCCGACCCTTTCTTCCGTCATCGTCTGTTAAGTATTTTCACGAGGGAGATGTGAATCTCAGGGAAACATTTCCACTAAAATTGCTGTCTGGATCCCAGCTTTACTGCAAAGTGTGTGAGTTGGGTTCACTCTCACCATTAGTCAGCACTGATACATCATGCACTATTACCTCTAGGTCCCAGGTTAAGCTCAAAAGATTACATACGTGACATACTGCACTTTGATACCGTATCACCAAATAAGGCAAAGGCAGGGGGCTATACGTGGATTCAGATCAAACATTAATAAGACAATGATTTGTCCAAACATGGTTCTTGTCTCAAAGCTGCATTCTTTCCCCACCTCCTGCTTTGAAGTCCTATCAGATAAGTTTCCTGTGTGTGATTTTCTGTTCTCATTCATATTCTGGGTCAGCAAGCTTGCCTCTGCAGTGCTCCCAATGCCTTTTTTGAAATATGGATGACAAAAGGAAGATGGCCATGGTGGCTCCTGTGCGTAACGCCAAGAGGAACCTGTTGGTGAACTAATCCTCAGGCTGTAAATATTTCAGCGCTTGTCACAGAGCTGAAGGAGGAGGAAGGGATGGAGATGGATGGCTTCTCAGTACTGTAGTTAATACTTTTCCTGTCCAGAGGGAGATATGGAGGAGGACATATTTTCTGTAACATGGACACAACCTCACTGACTGGGAACTATAAGCACTTATTATCTTAATATCTAAAGATTTCCTGTGGACTTGATTCTGGTTACTGATTAATCCCAATAATTTATACAAAGTAATTCAAGACTAACATGATTATAACAATTATAATTAAATTATAACACGTCACATTAAGTTGGAGAACGCTTGCGGTGATTGGCTCAGAGCAAAATCATAGATCTTGGCACAAAAAGAATGAACTGCAGGTATCGTTTGACTGGAGAAGTTCTGATCCTACTTGGTACTGGGTTCTGACGGAGTATACTGACCCTTAAAAGCTGCTGCGTGGACATTTAAAAAAAGCCTATTATGTCGTGTGTGTTCTGTCTGCTGCTTCTTTTCTATCCAATTATGACGCCGCCATACATAAACATAAAAACCATCAGAGACATTGAACAAATCCAACAACATCAGCTAAAACCAGCATTCTAGTGGGAAAAAGAAGAATCAATACTTATTTTGTTACAACGCCAAAGTCAGAGGGCCTGATGTAATTTTGTTGTGATCCAGAAAGGCACATGCTTGCAGTACCAGCCTGAATGCAAGTATAGATTTTAACCTTGAAACATGAAGATGATGGATGATTTCTACCGTTATGTGTCTCGACTCAAAGTGCTTCCCAGTGGTAGTGTGATGGAACACCATCTCTTTGCAGACAAAGTGTCCATTATAGCAGTAGTTTGGTTTGGAGCCCCCATAAAAGCCATATACCTCTGTCTAGACAGCACTTTATCAGTGCGGTGATTGTATACTCTAGAAATGTGCTGATATGTGGCTTAAAGCTCCGCAAACAATGTCTAATGTTTTCTTGTCTTTCTCTTTCATGTGCTGTCTCCTCTTTTGTCCTGCCAACGCCCTACCAGGTAAGACCACTCCCTTTACTTTAATCTCTCTGTCATAATGGCCACGGTCTTTCTTCCAAACCACATCTGCTTACCCCCCTCCACTCCCCTTCATACCTCAAAGGACCACTGGATCTGTAGACATAAGAGGTGGATTTTCTGTAAACATATAGTCATGTTTGAATATTTAAGTTGATGAACTTGCATTGTAGTTGTATTTAGTTGTGTTTATATCTGGTTTCCATCTTTATGCTATATCAGGCAAGCACAATTTACACTTAGTACATAATGGTTTGGTGTGTACCTGGCCAATAGCTTTTTTGTCATCCATCAGTGGTTCTCAACCTTTTACGTGTTAAGGACCCCTAAATTGGTAAATATTAGGTCACGGACCCCCATTTGATTAGATTTTGCTTCAAGGACCTCCATCTGAAAACATTTTGGTTGTTGGATATCAGGGTTGGAAATAGGAATGCACTGATCTGAGTTTTTCAGTCCCGATAGCGATAGCGATACCTGGGCATTGGGTATCGGCCGATACAGAGTACTGATCCGATACTAATCTTTAATCAATAAGCTGTATGTGATACTGCGTGGAAGTGATTGGGATCATTCTTTTATGTGTAAGGCAACATCCGGCTTGACTTAAACATTGCTTTCTTAACTTTGTAAAACAAAATGTAATAAATAAATACATAGATATAAATCTAGTGAATTGTTACTTATTATTAAAATGATAAATTGTACACCAACAACTTGACAAAAAAAACCCCAAATTAACAGGAATTACAATTCAAGTGTCATCCTTTTTAATGCTGCTTCAAATTGGTCAAAACTTCAACAGGAATTCAATTTCAATATATAATGTATAGAATATAGAAACATATAATTGAATTGTATAATTGGGCCCCATTTGTCACAGATATCCGATCCAGCTATTTGAGTCAATATCGGCCCGGCATCGGTACATCCATCATAGTTATTCATAGAAATTAGCACCAGCCAAATGCTGATAAAATATGCAAGTGGCTGCTAGATTTTCTTCACTCACTAGCCAAAAAAACAATGGTAATGTATTCGGCGGCAGGTATATTTTAGAATCCACTAGCCACAGTGGGATACGATTAAGACCAGAATTCTATAGTTGTCAACTACAGCTGGGGAGAGAACTGTGAAGGAATGAAACCTATGATCAGAATAGTGACTCTTATGACTCCTAATCACATTGGGCTCACTTCTATAGTGAATTAGATTGTGAAAATAAGCTATATACTATTTTTTTTGTTGCCCGAGACCGATGGCATGTCTCTGCCCTACTTACCTCACTGCCATTTTCCAAGTAGTCATCAGCTCATATGACTTGGACAGGATTCTGCATGCAAAATGAGTAAATTTGTGGTATTTTAGGTGGAAAACTGGGAATTTGTTGAAATATTTATGACACTTAAAAACGTGTTTTAGCTTTCGAAGAGAGGTTGCCAAATGAGAGTGCACTGTCCTGTTCAGACTATTTTCTGCGTGCTCACTACTCTTCATAACAGCGCTCATCGAGACAGTGAAAGTAACGCGTCCAGTCGAGGCTCTGTGTCGTTGTAAGAGAACAGACAAGGACATCGAAAGAGGAGTGAGGAGCTCCATACAATTTAAGTAGGGAAGATTACAGCGTGTAAAAAGCCTACAGTACTCCATTTTTAGCAGGCCCGGCAGCTGAACCGTCTGCTGCCCTTTTGTTTTGAACTCATTGAGCATGAAGAGCGTTGATCTCCAGCTGGAGAACTGGACAGCCCGTCAAAAGCAGAAGGTTTTCGCTCTGGCAGATGCCTTTGCGCTTTGATGGAACCTCGACCGCCGCTGACGATGACACGATGAAGAGCAGCAGCAGATACAACACCAGTTTGTCAGGGGATTGGGTGCTGTTGCCGGGGAAGAACGTCTTTTGTCATGCGTATTAAAAGAGCTCTTCAGTCAAAACAAGGCCGCTCAGTCTGTCATTAGAGCTCACAGATGATGGAGTTTTCCTTTCATGTGCTCCCCACTCAGGGCCCTTCCCATCCTGTTAAAGTGGTCCCAGCCAAGCCCCTCTTCCTCTAGATCCAACAAGTCCACCAAGTAGCTTATAAAACTGAGGCGCCTGGACCGATCATGGACTGAGACGCGTGTGAAGCTAAATATACACCTTTGATCAAGTGCACAGCTTTGATAGAAAGTCAGAGTCAGACGCAACAGGAAGTTGGCTTTTTAGAGGCTGGCCCACACTAAAAGATATTTCAAATCTTAACAGATCTTGATTTTCTTGTGTAGTGTGTACCCGGCATTAGTGTGTGGTGTGCTGTGTCTGCCAAATCGTCACTCACCACACACTATAAGAACAAGACTGTTCAATTGAACGTAACATGTCGTTATGTGTGGGCTCTCTCACATTTTAAACATCTTTTAGTGTAGGCCAGCCTTAACAGATTCCATTCATGAACAACAAAGAGTCCCAACTAAAAAAAAATGGAAATCTCACAAAATCTCTCACAATCAAATGTGACTTTAGTGTAAACAAACATGGCGGATGGCAGGCAGGAAGAATTCACGAAGGATGGATGGATGAAGAATTAACAAGTTGGTCCTCCATTTCTGAGCTCCATCTCACTACTACTTTATACTTTGTGTTTTATAATTAGCTCATGCATTAGCCGCGGCATTTGTGGTTGTCCTTCCGCTTCAGTCGCCTTAGTTCTCAATTGGCAAATCGTTCTTTTCCACGTGACTGCGTCATCGGCTGTCCTCGGGGTTCCCCGCACACAACAGGAGATCTGATCGTAAATATTGAACATGTTTAAAGGTCCCATATCGTGCTCATTTTCAGGTTCTTACTTGTATTGTGTTTCTACTAGAACATGTTTACATGCTGTAATGTTAAAAAACCCTTTATTTTCCTCGTACTGTCTGTCTGAATATACCTATATTTACCCTCTGTCTGAAACGCTCTGTTTTAGTGCATTTCAATGGAATTGCAACAGAATTGCGTTGCTAGGCAACAGCTTGGGTCCATGTTTACTTCCTGTCAGCTGATGTCATTTACATCCACTGCAACAGGAGACAAACTGGCTTGTTTCAAATGCACAATTTCTGAATACAGGCTGTGTGTATTTCTCTGTATATTGAGCGTTTTGATAGTTTAACAGTATTTATATAACAGTATTTATATAACAGTATTTATATAACAGTATTTATAAACCTGCTTTATAATGTAAAAGACATGGAAATCTCACTTTTTACATTATGGGACCTTTAATATTTATGATTTGAAATCGGTGCCACCAGGATGGACTTCCGAGCCGATCGGGGGGATGTAAAAAATGCTCTTAACATACCTCACACCACAGGAATATCTGGAAAGATCATCTTTAGAACCATCAAAAAATCTGGGCTTTGCTGACGATCGGCGGAATGGGGGTGGGGGGGTATCGGGCCCATGATTCTCATGTAGTGTGTGCTCGGCATAAGTGAAACTATGTCATCTTAAAGCTCTACACTGCATCCACTTTGGAGTGCATCTTTTGAAAAGCTCTATTCTCAATGACTGAACATGCTGGCTTACTGAGAACATGAACATTTACCGCTGCTCCGTCTCTACAGCACTTGACTTGATACATGTTGGGTCTTTGATTGAGCAGGCAGTGCTGGTGCTAGTTAGCATTAGCATTCTAAGTACCTTACAGTTTGCCGTGGCATTACCGAGAAATAGTGGAGGCTTTGTGCAATTCCTAATAGGATTTTAATGCCGTCTCTTTGTGGCTCAGAGAAGATTTCTGCTGATTAAATTCCAGACCGGCCTTGTGAATCGAACACACCTGAGACCCTGAGAAGTACAACAACTGCAGAAAGAACATGCTGCTTTGATGTGCGTTGGCTCCATTCGTCGCTGTTTATACCCCTTCGTTGTCACACCGGCTTATTGATTGATGTCCAGTTTTTATGTAAGCTCCGGTTTGTAAAAGGCAGAGACTACCGTGTTTGCCGTAGCATGCCAAGCTCTTCTCCCTGTTTGGTGCGGGATCGCTTCGGCCCTTTCAGTGGAAGTGGCCACTACAATGGCCACATCACGCCGCTCTGAGTGAGACAAAACACCTGTCAGGAGTGGTCACGCCTCATCACGGTGCCTGTTAAAGTGGGAGGTCCTCTTGTCACTCAGCGCAGTGCCCCCATCTTCTCCTTAATACCGTGTTTTTGGAGGAGGAAGCTCTTAAAAGGGCCTCTTCAACCGTCCACACACGTTTTTTCTGCATCAAGTGTTCTTTTTTTCTTCTTCTTGTAACTCTTCCCTGAGATGAGGCAGCCTGTTTGAGTCGCTGTGCTCTTGGTTTGTCGTGTGTGTGTGCATATTTATTTGTGTGTATGTAGGAATGTTGGTGTAGAGCCACAGAGGTGGATTTGGCCACCATGTCACACACAGCGGGGTCCCTCTGACATGAAAAGGGCACACTTGAGCGGTTTGATGTGTGTGCGTGTGTGCGTGTGTGTGTGAAGAGGCTGGAATGCAGATTTCATATCCTCCCAGATAATGAGATTAAGGACGTTCCATCTGAGAGAGGAATTCCAGCTATCTCTCTTCCAGCCGCCGCAGACCTCTGCTGCTCCGAGACGGAGAGCTGGTGCAGCTCTACATCTGCGCCACTCTTTTTCTTCTGTTCTCTTCATTTAGCTGCTTTTCAGTCGATCCAGAAATCTGTGAAATCTCATCAGTGAAATGATCTAAATGTACTTGGTGACATTTGACTTTAGCGTCCCCTAGTGATGTCACAATGCCAGAAATGTAGTAGTCGATACCAATATCAGTGAAATTCCACGATTCTCGATACCAATTTGATACCACAGTAAAAAACAATAACAAAACAATAAATGCCATGTACTTCAACATCCACTCCTTTATTATCTTTTGCATGCTGTTTTTGTTGAAATGAAATTTGACAAGATTACATTTGAACACATTGTGATCATAATTTACCTTCACCCAATACTCATTTTTACTGAATAGAGCATCATAATGTAACTCAATGCAAGGACTGTGCTGCCCACCGGCTGCTAACAGCTAACGTTAACTAGCTCTCGTCCTGCCGATTTCAACATGGATGTGTTGTTCACAATGTGGCATTATCGTTCACGGGATGTTAGTTTTCCAATCATTTTCTCGGAAGAAAAAACTGATTTTGGAGAATGATTTCTTTCACTGAAAAGGACGGTGTAATTTGTGTCTAATTATGGGCAAAAGTGAAACACTATTTGATTTTGACATTTCTGCTTAAGTCAAATAATTGCTAGTGTAGCATACAATTATATGGATACAGATATGGAGAGAGAAGTTTCTGATAAAAGTTAATATTTACTCGGGTTGTTACTATGGCTGACAAAGTTAACGCGATCACGCAAATTAATTTTAACGCCATTAATAGTCAAGTCAGCACACTGACACACTGACAGCTGTTGTTGCCTGTTGGGCTGCAGTTTGCCATGTTATGATTTGAGCATATTTTTTATGAGAAATGCAGTACCTGTGAGGGTTTCTGGACAATATCTGTCATTGTTTTGTGATGTTAATTGATTTACAATAATAAATATATACATACATTTGCATAAAGCAGCATATTTGCCCACTCCCATGTTGATAAGAGTATTAGATACTTGACAAATCTCCCTTTAAGGTACATTTTGAACATTGCGACATTGTGAATAATTGAAATTAACTATGGACAGTCATGGGATTAATCACGATTAAATATTTAAATCGATTGACAGTCCTAGTTTAAATGCATAGCTGTCATTTTTTCTAATCATTAAGATTTTAGCAGTTTTTTCAAAGAATTTCATCTGGAAATCACAACAGCTACAGTACTGTATGTCTTTATTATATCATTTACTGTTTCTTTCTTAAAATTCAAATAAATGAGTAGAACATTATTAATAGATTAGGTACTAACAATCAGAACTGATAGGCCATGTCTATTATATATATATATATAAGACATACTGTATATATCTTAAACAGACAAACATTTCTATTCATTCCAATTCACAAGATCAAGAATAAATCAAGCCAGGAATGTAAATCAACATGAATCCTGGAAACCTGCATTTCAGCCATGAAACCCCTCAGCAGGGTCTGTTTTTGTCAGCTAAGCTTGGCCATATTTCATAGTGACATGCATACATGAAGTTATGATTCCCCAGCCATCAGCCACACTAGGACTGCAGCAACATGAACATGGGGAGATTTCTGGTGAATAGATATTTCAGATATGTTGCTACAAGGTTTATCATTTAACAAATGCATTTCCATGTAAATCTCTCGTCCTGTACAGTAACTCCATTCCATGTCTTGGTTTACCGCCATGCGTCTGTCTGTTCTAGTGGAATGCTAAAAGCAGTTTAGAGTAGTAGATACTCTGTACACTTATTATGGCCTGCCAAATTACACACCACCATATCCCCTTTCCTTTCTAACCAGTGCTTTCTAACACATGAAATCATTACTCAGGTGTCATTCAGACGCAGAGAGAGAGCTCTTGAAAGCTGTGTGTGTGTTCTCGTGTTAATCCCTGCATGCAACCGCACCGGTGACATGACTGCCTGTGTGTTTGTGTGCATGCATGTGTGTAAAATGCTGCATGCCTCTGTACCAGTGCAATACGTGGGATCCCACACGGTGACTGGCACTGGGACACCCACCTACTTTATGGTATGTGTGTGGGACTCTATGAGAGTGTGTGTGTGTGTGTGTGTGTGTGCAACTTGAGCCCCTCCA